>WOVY01011396.1:0-66896 GCA_013436015.1 Rhipicephalus annulatus
AAAAGTGATAAGGCCTCGAGTGACAAGCAAGAAGCCTTTTCGTGTTGTGAAGCCATGCCTGCCTGCTGCGTGCACGAGTGAATTAATTTCCTATGCAATGAACTGACACCGTTTCATTGAAGCGCGGTACCGCCACGTGAAGGCGATAATCCCTGGCCTGCAGCGCGGCGTGCCTACTCTGCTCACGCCTTCGCTGTCTGGCCGTTTGCTGCATTACGTGTATTTGTGCATTATTTGTTCCCACACATCATTTCTGACCGTGCACGCGTGTGGCAAGTAGCCTGTTTGCTCAGCGCGGTGTGGACAAGCATTTTGCAAGCAACGTGCACTCTCTACGTCTCCTCGTTGCTGTGCCGGTCCTGTATGACGTGGCGCAGCGCACTTGAGATGTCGCCTAATAAAACACACACAATACGCTCGCTGTCAAAGCATCGACTTTTCTCTGTGCCTGTGTCACTGAACAAGCGAGCTCCTTTCATTTCTGAAAAGCGATGCACACTTTTATCTCACACGGTGCAGCAGTGGTGGCGAACTTGCAAACGGCACCGTCGCGTGCTTGTACGACTGGTACTGCTTGTACTGCCATCAATTTGTACATTTCACACCACACGTGCATCAGACCAGGTAGCTGCAGACGACTTTGATAAGATTTTCCGGGATGAGTAATCATTTCACTGCATCGCCAATCGCCCATATCACTTTTGATATATAGGCTCGATGCAATCAGGTGGAAGTCGTTATCAATGATTGATTGGTCGCTGCCATAACTGAAATGAATAAAGACATTTTGCAGCTCAATGTGGCGGCAACTCGGCAAACCTTCATGCGACAAAAAGTTATCGCGGTCATCGCTTTGTATTTCACAGCATCTTGCATTCCAAGGCATTGTTTTAATCGTACTAGGTGGATGTAGCTGCAGTGAACAGTGTCAAAATTGGTTGCCGTGAAAAAGCTAACTTATAGGCTTCATAATGCCTCCTATTTCTTTCTTTCTTTCTTTCTTATTCTCATCACACTTGCCGAAATGTCTGAGCAACCTCGCTCGCAGCATCCGACGTCAACGTACGACGCTCACCGACCTGGGTTTCACTTTCGCAACGATTAAACTAGTGGGGCAAGCGGATGCGAGCGTCTTTCTTATGCTCTACAAGCCCATTTAGCTGGTTTTTTTTTTTCAGTTTTGTGTGCACAACATTTTTACCGCGACCATGTCTGAGTGTTTGTTGTAACCGTAGGTGGCCTTGAGAAATGTTCGCTATATGTGGACTCCGTTTCAAAAGGTGGCATGGAAAATCGTAAGTGCACCGAAATATATCGTTATAGTCGATAGATCGTTGTACTTATCTGGGATCGTTGTTTGTTGTTTCGACTGTAAACGCTGTTGTCGCAGTCCTTTGCTTCGTACATAATGAGCGCTTTGCTCTCGGCAGTGCGCTTTGACATTTGTTAAAGTTTACCCGGTTGCGGCCAAGTATGACTGAATTAATGAGCGTTTGATGCCGTTAAACAAAACATATTCTTGCTGGGCCCATAGAATCTATTCGATTATTGGAATTTATGAATTAATGGAGGTCTAATTAACCAGATTTAACTCTATCGTGAGACGGTCTTTCTGTGAAAAGGTGTAGCGAAATAATGAGTCTATACAGTTTGCTGGAGCACATTGCATGTGTTTTTATTGTCACGGGGTTGTGACGTGGATGAAGGTAGACTAGAGATTGAAGATGAAACTGTTTATTTGGGCCGCACTTGTGGCCAACAAACGAAATAAGATTACAGCGATACACACTGGCACCGCTGGCGGGGAACAGAGCGTGGTTTGTGGATCAACTGACAAGCGGTGAAGTGCGTCGGCATTTAAACACGTGCCGTCAAATATTCTAGCGTTTTCGCTAGTGGCCACGTAGGTTCCAGAATAATCTGTAATGTTCGTGGAGTGGGCATAATCTTAATGAAATGATCTTCTACAGTCCCGAAGCTTCTCGAACACTGCAGGCGCTGTTTGCACTGAGAATTACGTTCAGTGTAACAGGGCGACAACAAAACTTGAGGAAAGGGACGTGGCACTATGCAGTTGGGCCTTATAATGAGCTTTGTGCATCGCAGCTGAAAGCTTCGCCCGGCAGTCTCAAACCTCCAGTGTTTGGTCCAGATGTCTCTCAAAGGCACATTACATCGTTGTGTGCGCATCAAGCAAGACCAACTGACTTATTGTTGCCTCGTTCGTCTCGCAGATGGTGCAGCCCAGTGACAAAGCGACACTGCGCACATTCATCGACAAGACGGCGAGCAACTGCCGGGTCCAGCTGGAGTTTCTGCTGCCCTCGGTGGAACTGACCATGCCTGACAAGCAGTTCTACGAAATCATCTACAACAGGTGAGGGGGTTTAGGTCCCATGTTTTGTTGGCAGCATGGCAACAAATGGAGGAGGGGTAACGGTCACTTCACCAACCAATTGAATCTTAGGGTCATTCTGGAAGTAGTCTCAGCAATTCTGCAGTGCGGTCTGCCTCTGTAAGCTTTCCGATTGTGTAATTCTTTCGCTACATTTTTGTTTGTCACAATGCTGTCTTTCTGTCGTGAAGTCTCGTCAAATTTATTTGTTACACAAATGCAAAATTTACATTTCGGAAGAACTGAAGTTCAAATGTTCAGAAGCTTTGTTACATTGTTGATCTCTTGTACCAGATTTTATATAATCCAGTGTGTTAGGGCGGTGAATTTTCGTATGGAAGTGAAACTAGGATCTCCAGAACGAATACATCCAAGATCTAGAGGTGTGCCGAGACCATGCCAAAACATTTTTTTTGCCATTTCTGGTAGGAAAGGGCATATAAGCCATGGCATAGCAATAGAAACTGTTTCAGAATGTTCAGTGTTCTTTGTTATGGTTCGGTTGGTTTCTCGGTTCTTTTCTCGGAGCGCTGATGTTTACCTTAGAGTAATACTGAAGAAATACTTTAGGCGGTCGTGCTAAAGCTCCTGAACGCGCTCTCACGCGCGCTTAGCTCCTGGTGGGGACGATCGTGGGTCTTGGCTGGCATGGGCTTTTACCAGACAATTCTTTTGTAGTTACCGGGCACACAAATGTCACTGCAATCGTTGCACAGCCTACGTTTGTGAAAAGAGCGCGCTTTTCAGACACGGCGAAGTAACAACTGAGACACTTATTTGCGTTCATCTGTACCTGAGAGTATGTTTCATGCGTCATTTGTGCGTGAGAAATGCGGGGCACGTTTCAATCTGCTGGCCATTCTGCGCATGACCTTCCAATCGGTTGCTATCACACTCATTGCGTCGCCTTTACGGCAAAGCTGTGATTCTTTTTTAACGTATCAGCGAGAAAGGTTCTGCTGTATTTGCATGATGTTAATAAGTTCATATGTCATATCTGTGTAAAATAGTGTTGTTATGCCAGAACCTTACTGAATTTATAAATGCAATGTGTTCCAGTCAATGTACTCAAGAAACACAGTTGAATTCGGTGATAAACTTATATGAGGTTTGCACATTCATACTCTAAGGCTGTCATGAAGGTTCCCATAGTTACTAAGAATTGTGCTAAGAGCTGTCATTCATAATGATCATTGCCCTGAGGCTTACAACTATGTTGGTTGTGTTTTGCAATTTATATAATACAGTCGAGCCCGCTTATTACCAACCTGAGTGTGACGCGGCATCTGTTCGCTGTATCCCGAAGTTCGCAGTAAATGAAACACAGCTTTTAAAAAACGTTGCAAGTGAAAACACTCTTTTTTGCCCCCAAAAGTCAGTCATGCACGTGTTTCGAAAACAGAAGCGATAAGGGCGGTCTCGAGTTCATTTAAAACGGCAGGGTGCTCGTTCGCCGAGGCCCATTGCATAATCTGCTTGAGGCACGGGCTCCAAAGTTTCGTCCTCGCTATCCAATTCCTCCAAATCGCTCTCGCTACGTACTTCATTCACAATGCTTCAATCCGTGCACGGTTTTGCAGTGTCGGCATCATCATCGGCCGTAATTAAACCATCGCAACAGAAGTCCCAACCACTCTCTCAGGTTGGAGTCGATGGCGTGTTGGCACAAACCACTGCCGCAGTTGTTCGGAAGCTTCAGGCCTGTCATCGGGCCCGCCATTGGGCCCGACGTCGACGACGAACTCGGCCTTGCGAAAACAGTTTCGGGTGCATGTAATCGTCACTGGCGCCCACGAAATATTCACCATGTCCACAGCTGAATACCGGAACAATCGAAGCGTTAAGTTGGCTGCCAAGTGGTTAACAGCTATGAGCAAGCACTCTGCAACAGGGCAACTAACGCACGGATTACGCTCAGCCAAGCGGTCACATTTTCGATGCTTTGTTGAGTAGCAGGAAAAAGCGTGCAAGTCCTCCCGTCTACCATCGTGACCACACACGCACACCAAGAGCGAGTAAGACGTGCACGCGCGACACACATGTAAGAACGCGTGGAACAGCTCTGGGCCTGTTTCCAGTCTAAACGAAACTAATTCGAGCCAGCGCAGCCGGCGTCGCGGAGTGGGGAAGACACGCGAAGGGGTTGTGATCAAGAGGGGAGAGCACTCTTGCGAGAGAAGGGCAAGGAGTTGCGATAAAGAGAGGGCAGGATGCGGCGGGAGGACGACCTTGAAAACCAAAACACACGGGAAGGAGGCAGGTTGGGTTGCTTGTTTTAAAGGTCCGCGAAACTCGCACATAGAAAAACTTGAGAGTGCCTGCGTGCGCAGAAGTCAAAGCACGATCGCCTGGATCGGTGCGTGCGGCGGTGTTCGAAGAATCGACGGCTGTGGTCAAAAAATCTTTTGTTGCGCCGGCGGGTTTGCATGGCTTCACGAACTTCGATATTTCGCGATTCATTCCGGGCAAATTAACAGCCGTTTTCGCGCTTCTGCATCTGCACGGAAGGCATGCCGAGCCGAGTGCGAAGTGAGGGAGAACAAGTCCTAAACACGAAACAAAATCGCAAATTATCAGAGTCGGTGGGCTAGCGTACATGCGTGCACTAGACGTAGACTATCGGATGCAGTCGGTGGCCGACGATGTTGGCAAATGGTCTGGTCACTCCAGGCCGGCGACGCCAAGGACGGTACTATTGATCAAAAACAGGGTAGATGGCCGACCAGTCTTCGAAAGATCGGTGGCGGTGTGAAAACACGGACTTCGTCTGGCAATGCGGGGTGCTCAGAGTAGCGGGCGGACAAAGGAAGGAGGGGTGCGTAAGCTTTCCTTCTTCATGGGTCTGGGAGAGTGGCAACTAGAGGGTTACGGAGGCACGGTCGGCGTTTAACAATAAGAATGTATGGGCACCTCACGGATGCCTGATCGGTGGTCCGAAGTGGTTTCCCGGCAAGTCGGCTGACCGCTCACTCTGTTCGCTGTAACCGATCAGTGGCGCTCAAAGACGTTCGTTGTAAGTGCGATTTCGTGCCATTGAACCAATGTGTATTTTCACGGTCACGTGGATATTGTTCGTTTTAAGCAAAAGTTCGTTTTAAGTGGGGCCGTTATATGTGGGCTCGACTGTATATCTATTATTGTGAGACAAGATGTGAAACAGATCAGAAGGAATCTGGTTGACTACTGAAATACAAAAGAAGAGTACACTCAACGCCTACCATAAGGAAGGAAAAAGACTACAGAAAAGGACGCCACTCACTACTAACATCATTTGGGGCTTAATTAAGCTGCGGGTTATGCGTCCTCGATGTATTGAGTTGGTAGCCACCTCGTTTAGTTCTTGAAATGTCCACTAGATGGCGTTACTTGTATATGATGAATATATGATGAAAAGATGCGACATATAGGCAGACAGAGAGAGACGGGTGGACAGACTGGCAGACATACAGACAGATGAACAGACGGATGCACACGACCAGCGGACAAATGAACGAACAGACGCTGTCAGCGGATAGACAAATGAATGGGCAGACGTGGCCAGTGAACGGGTAGACCGACGGATGGGCGGACGTACGGACGATCGGACCCACGGAAGGATGGGCGCACAGACGAACAGGCGGACGCTTCGCCCCACTCATTATTCGCTCCGTGGATACGCAGTTATTTTTTTTGCTTTTTTTTTAGAATGAAGTTGCAGAGTACACCCTTTTCTGTTTTGTTCCTGCTTTGATGGTACGTGTCTTCTTTGTATTTCATTAAGCTTGTTTGTACCAACTATTTCAGGTACAGTTTTTACTGGGTTACTTCAATTAGTTGACTTTTTTATTTGTTTGTTTTAAGGCTTACCATGGACTTGGTACTATGGGAGCCAGTCATCTCTAGGAATTGTGGCAAAGCGGCGACTGCTCAATCATAGCCTCCAGTGGTGACGCGCTTCGTTCTACGCCGACCTACGTGCCCCCTGCCAGCTTGTCCAGCAAAGCCAGGAGTTCTACATTGTCGTCGCGGGAAACATGCAAAGGTGCGTAGTTGAGCGGCGGTTCTGGAGTGCAGAGTGAGAACTGTTTCTGCACTCGACCTGTCTTGCAAACCGCCTTGCACTTTTGGGCTGAAATGTCCTCTACACCCGTGCCCAAAAGTGTACAAGTACGGATGCGTGTTGGCTTAATTGTTCATCTGTACCACTAGTGACAAACATTCTGCTGTCGAGGGAATTGCCGTGACTGAATTGCTGTTGAGAGCCATTACTTGACGGAATTAATCAACAAAATGCTCTCGGTAGCAGATGGCTTACCACTAGACGCTGCAGTGGCTAAATTATGGGAACAGAATGATCCATATACATTTCGTTACGGGGCGTACCTAGATCTGAGTGCTAGGTTAACGAGTAGGGGCAGTCGAAATGAATGTAGAGTCCTCCACTACGTATTATGTGCTTAATGATCTAGTCATGGGTTCGGTATGTGAAACCTGATACTTCATTATTTATTTATTTATTTATTTATTTATTGGTACCCTCAGGGCTTACAAGAAGCATTGTAGAGGGGAGGGGCTGAAGTAAATGAAAACACTATAAGGAATACACAGAAAAAAGAAACTTAGTCAAAAAAATTGTAACATCGAAGGGGAAAAAAAATAAAAAAAAAAAATAAAATAAAAGTGGCACTAAGAGATAGAGCACAAAAGGAAACAAACTAGATAAGTTTATACATGAACTAACAAGAGAAAATAGGACGAAAAAATACACTTTGACGTCGCAATCACAGTGAATGTCCAGTGCATGCTGCACAAAAAATAATCGACTGATGCCTTTTCAATACACATGTTCAAAAAAAAAAAAAAAAAAAATACACATGTTCAAAAAGAAAAAATGATACTGAAAAAACAAATTTATCGAGTTACACACACAAAAAGAAAACATCAGTGCAAAGGAAAAAAAAAAAAAAAAAAAAATGTTGAGATAAAGACCTGTACAGAGATAGGTGGTAAAGAAAATAAATTGCAGTTTCAGTGTGTTGTAAATGCATTTGTGAGCGTGATGCAGCTTTATAGCGTGTTCGTTAATGCTTTCCGGAAACGGTCAGGGTCCTCTGATTGCGACTAGTGACGCAGGCAAGAGATTCCATTCATAAGATGTTTTTGGCAAGAATGAATATGAGTAGGTGACTGTGCGCTGTGATGGTACGTGAACTTTGAAAGGGTGGTCGACACGTGGGGAGATATAGGATGCGGATGTGATGTATCGGGACTTCAACTCATTGTTATGATAATATATTTTATGAAAAAGGCAAAGACGGGATAACCTCCTACGAGAAGAAAGAAGGGGAATGCCAAGTGTTCGTTTCATGTCAGTGACACTGGCAGTTCGATGGTAGTTGTGAAGGATGAAACGGGCCGCTCGATTTTGCACATTTCAATTATGTTTGTCAGACTAGCAATGACCAGGATCCCATATGGAGCATGCGTATTCAAGGTTAGACCTAACATAAGTAATGTACAGCTGTTGCTTTACTTCGGGGGGAGCTAAGGAAAAATTACGTTTTAAATAACCAAGCATGCGGTTAGCTTTCGAGTAATGTATTCTATGTGTCCTTTTCCATGAGAGATTGTTAGTAATATGCACACCAAGATATTTATAGGATATTACTTGATCAAGTGAAGTATTATTCAGTAAATAAGTAGGGCATGCTGAAATACTACGGGAATTCTCATTGTTTTGCATTTAGACGTGTTAAGGTCCATAACCCAGAGCTTACACCATGTTGAAATGTTATTAAGATCATTCTGCAGTGTTAGGGTATCATTAGGGCCTTCAATCTTGCGATATAAACACAATCATCGCAAATAAACAGATGGAACTTGTGATTTGGTTAGGAAGATCATTGATGTATATTAAAAAAAGTAATGGTGCTAAAACGAGCCCCTGAGGTACGCCTGAGTCAACCGGTACTTCAGGAGAGTTTTTATCATTAATGCTGACATATTGCGTTCGGTTGGATAGAAACTCTCGAATCCAATTGAAAACCAGGGGATCAATGTTTAACTGGCTGAGTTTAAATAAGAGGTAAGCGGTGACTGACGCGGTCAAAAGCCTTGGCGAAATCTAAAAATATGCAGTCTACTGTAAATCCATTGTCTAGAAATGCGTGAAGAATCATTGCAAAATGTTGCTAGCTGTGTTTCGCATGAGAATGACTTACGAAACCCATGCTGACTACTATGAAAGAACTTATTCGATTCTAAAAAATTGACCAAGATGGGAGAAAAATGACGTGTTCGAATATCTTACAAGGAATTGAAGTCAAGGAAATAGGTCTATAGTTTTGAGGGTTTGTGTGTCACCGGATTTATGAAGTGGTATCACCTTGCCTGTTTTCCAGTCCTTTAGGTAAGGAACTACTGTTCAGTGATTTCGTGAAAATAAGGTTTAGTAGATGGAACTATATTCGGCGGTAGCCATGGCAAAAATTTCGACGGTGATGCCATCAATACCGCACGAGGACGATCTCTTTAAATTGTTAATGATGGAAGCGGATACCAGACGAGTCAAGTAAAATGGGTTCCATGGGAACGTAGCTAGGCGCAGTGAAACGCGGACAGATGTCAGGGTGAGTAGCACAAAATGAACGGGCAAAAAACAGTGTTAAGTGTGGAAGCGCACTGGCTGCTTGGGATTGACTCGCCAGATTTATCAGTAAGAGCTATAGTTAGATTATCCCGGTTTCTCACGACGTTCCAAAAGCGTTTTGGGTGCTTTGGAGCATGATGGAAGTGTATTATTATAAAATTTTAAACTTAGTTTCTTTTAAAGCACTGGAGTATGCTTTTGCCGCGGTTGTATAAGTGGACCACTTATGAGCAGATGACGATTTCTTGGCGGCACGAAAGAGCCTTTTTTTTTTTGGTTAGACAGCCGGTTAAGGTACCTTGTATACCATGGCGCGTTGGATGAATGATAAACCTTCCTTACAGGGATATGCTTTTTTATTAGATGCAGTGCTTTGTCTTTGAAACACGTCCATATTTTCTCGACCGTAGCATCATTTGAGAAAGAACAAAAGCTGTCGAGAAATGAGGAAAGCTCGGTGTTGATAGCCTCAAAGTTGGTCTTATTGTAATCCTTTTATAAGTTTTAAAGCGATTGCTCCTTCTATTCCTCGGTACAGAAATGGAAAAATGTAGCACGTCATGGTCACTCAACCCTGGCAAGTGAGTATTTTCAGATGCAATATCTGGTGATGAGGTGAGTATCAAATCTAGTAGGTGTGATGTGCTAGGAGTAACACGGGTGGGAATACGCACTAATTGTGATAGATTGTAATCCAAACAAGTGGTTAGGAAATAACTCGTTTCAGCTGAAGCAGGCTCTGCAAACGGGCATGGATGAGACCATTGGATTGATGGAAAATTAAAATCTCCTAGAAGAAAAACTGGAATACCGGGAGTTAATGCCGAAATATGACTTAGGCAATCATGTAATCTTCGCAGAAAGAGCCGTTGGAATTAGGCGGGCGATAGCAAATGCCAAAAACAATTTTTTGAAAACAAATCGTCACGTAGCACCAGACAATTTCTAATCTACAAGGGATTTTCAGAAGTGTACATTGAAAACACTCATTCACAGCAATGAGGACCCCACCACCCCTTCTTTCGGAGCGATCACATCGATGTACAGTGAAAGTTTTGTGGCACTGAAAAAGGCTCACTTGTTGCAATTTGATCGGAAAGCCAGGTTTCAGACAAAAGGATTATGTCAGCATCCGTGTCATTAATTAGAGCACTTAGGCGGTCTCTTTTCGGAATAAGGCTGCGAATATTAGCATACAGGATTGAAAGCTCCGATGGTGAAGATGAGCCACCACCCCTCACACTGTCCTAGCTAGTGTTAGAATAAGGACGACTCTGATCTGGTCGCCCTAGGGCTAGAGGAAACGGCAACTTGTGGGGAAGGTGCCGTCGCAGACGACGTTGGTGCGAGCATCATATACATAGCATTTATTTTGTGCATATAATTTTTTGTACCGCAACTTAAACGGTTTTTTTAAAGCAATGCCAAACTCTGTCAGCTTTTTACGAGCTTCACGAGTTGATACAGAGAAGTCTTCAGAAAGGCCAATGCCACTACCTCGTAAAATAGATTTCTTAGACAGTAGTAGCATTTTTGACTTGGAATTTGAAAATTTAGCAATGAGGGGTCTATTTTTACCTGCCAAGTATCTGCCTATTCGGTGTGGCTCGTGCTATGTCATCGGGTGATAAGCGAACATTCAACCTGTCACGAGCCATCGCGATAATTTTTTCTTCTGACTGGTGCGCTTTCTCGTCTGGCACGTCAGGTAAGCCATAAAATAGCACATTATCACGTCGAGACCGATCTTCAGCCTCATCAAGCCGGGCTTGTAGATCAATTGTCTCTTGTTCCACGCGAATTAGTGATTGGCGCGTGATAGCTAGTTCTTGCTGTTACATTTGGAAGATCGCTAATCCGTTTTTCTACCGTTTGTAGCCGTACGGTAATGTCAGCCACTGCAGTTGCAACCGTCTCATGGGAAACCTTAAGATCAGACAATGCCTGTGACATGCTCGATTGGTTAGTCTCGATTCTTAATACAACGCTCATTTGTCTCTTAACCAACTGAATTAGTTCGTTAGGGTCTTGTCAGGCCCAGGGTTTCCTCAATGTCCCCACAAAGCATAAGCAGCAAAGAAGAAAAAGGTTCAAGCAATGCTTCTGGGCACGGAAGCAACAATCGCAAATCGGTCCACTAGTCTTGTAACATTTGCAAGGCAAGAGAAAGGAATCACCAACCTGCACAACAAGAAAGATGTGCCGTAAGTTCTTCATTCTGTCTGTGCATCCGTGCCCACTGGCGGGGTGGCAAGTGGCGTGTGCTTTTAAACCATCCACTATCAGTCGTGACGATGTCACTGACGTTGTACTGCGTGGCTCATGGATAGGGCAAGCAGTGGCGCTGTTGAGAAGGACTGGGCGCGGCGCTTTCCAAACACGCATGAAGAATCGGTGGCTGCGCAGATGACATCCACGTACGCGAAGTCGAGCCGCAAAACGGAATTTCGACCGCAGGAAGCGATCGATGATCCAAGGGATGGCCTGCAAGACGCCCACAATCTGCACAACAAGAAAGATGTGCCGTAAGTTCTTCATTCTGTCTGTGCATCCGTGCCCACTGGCGGGGTGGCAAGTGGGCGTGTGCTTTTAAACCATCCACTATCAGTCGTGACGATGTCACTGACGTTGTACTGCGTGGCTCATGGATAGGGCAAGCCGTGGCGCTGTTGAGAAGACTGGGCGCGGCGCTTTCAAACACGCATGAAGAATCGGTGGCTGCGCAGATGACATCCACGTACGGCCGAAGTCGAGCCGCAAAACGGAATTTCGACCGCAGGAAGCGATCGATGATCCAAGGGATGGCCTGCAAGAACGCCCACAATCTGCACAACAAGAAAGATGTGCCGTAAGTTCTTCATTCTGTCTGTGCATTCCGTGCCCACTCTGCCCACAGTTAGGGAGAACGTGTCCTTCCTATTTTTGTACAGGTGCTCCAAGTAATGTTGAGGATTGATGTGCCATAATGTGCAACCGATGCATCACAGGGCCTTAACAAACCAATCTCTGCGATCTGTGAAGAGCCAAAAACGAGATATTTAAAAACAATCATTAAAAGGACTCACTTCTAATACTTATTGAGAAGCTATCACTTCGTTAAAGTGACCAAAATCTGCTATAATCACTTTGAATAAACTGAAGCCTCATGTAA
This sequence comes from Rhipicephalus annulatus, assembly GCA_013436015.1. NCBI lineage: Eukaryota > Metazoa > Arthropoda > Arachnida > Ixodida > Ixodidae > Rhipicephalus > Rhipicephalus annulatus. The sequence goes on from WOVY01011396.1 coordinate 12,175, forward strand.
AATTTACGTACCGCAATATATATGTCCTACTGAAGTATAGTACTACCCCAGTGGTAATCGTCTATAGAACTAATTTCCAAAATAACAAATTTTTTAAGTGCAACCTGGCTCCTGAAAAATAAATTCACATTAACTTTCCAACTATCAAACCTGGTCAATCGACAGGCCCAACCTCATAATCAAACAAGAGCTCACTTGTATCAAATCACAAAAAACTCTTTATGTATTTGCTCCATAATATATGTGTGTATATAACAGTAGTAGTAAATTTTTCATGCTTCAACTTACCACAAAGAAACATTACATCTGATGGGCTTAAAAACTTGCACACGTTATAGAACTGCGTGAATTATAGTACCGGTGAAATTTAGTTCTGCAAGATGAAACTCACCGATGGCAGCATTTAGTAGCCGTCGGTGTCATAAGGAAACCAAGTACGGCCAACAGGCAAAGGGCATCAGCAGACTGGAAGCTGCCAATGACAGCAATGAAGGGCTGGCCAGGCGTGCACGTCCATTGATAAAGTGTAAGAACTGGCCATGACCGGCTGTTGTCAAGGCTCTAGTGCCGTGCAAAACGATGGCCAGACGAACTCGGAAACCTGTAGTTAGGCGATATTGGCCTACAACTTCATTCCAAAGCAAGGCACCGGTGAAATATTTGCTTTTTTGGGGGGCCGGAGGGAAGCTTGACGTTCACGGGCTCTCGCTGCTACATAGAACTCTCAATTTGTTACCGAAGAACAGTCTAGGCGCGCTTCCAAAGTAACACGATCCACAACAGAATGTAGCATCTTGCAGTTTTGGTTGATCACATCACAGCGCTAGGACTATGGTTATCACAAAAAGGAGAAGTGACGACTTAACAAACAAAAGCGCCAAGCTGCCCCACCACGACTTCGCAGGGCAAAACAGTTATCAACGCTGTCTTTCCATTTTCGGTCACACGAGCACAGCTTGTTCACAAGTCTTGGAACGTCAACACAGCACCACTGTTCACAACGAACATCGTTTCACTCCCGAACAGTACATTGCTCTCAAGTAAATAGAAGCGTACGGGCGAACTAGTGGCGAAGCAAGAACCGAGCGCGTAGTTCATACGTTTCCGTACGTACTTGGGTCACTCAAGTAACGTGTCAAAACGCTGTCAATCCGAAATGTCGCACAGCACCAAACTGAGAGACTGGAAAGTCAAGCGGAACGAACTGTTACCGGCACACAAACACACATTGCAGGCTTCTCGAGTGCCAGTTGTCGTCGATACATCGACGCCGATCCCCGCTTGATAACCACACCGACGCACAGGCTTCGCTGCGCTTCACCGTATACCATTGCACTGCCACAGCTTTCCGCACTGCTTACACGCACCGAAAGAGCGGTTGTAATCACAACACATCCGGTCAAACGCTGAAGTAACTCGTGCGAGAAGCGTTTGCTGAAAGTCGCACCGACCGATATGCTGTTTACGACGCCATGTTGTTTTCGACAACTGCGCAGCACATAAGATGATAAGAGAGCTCTTAGAAAGTACTTGCACTATTTTCACGGCGTGAAAAAAATTTCTCTTATGTGTGAGGGGGGTGATATGACGAACAGGACGGGGCGTGCCAGATGAAAGAAGTGTTTTGGCAAACGTCACGGAGTGAGCTGATGTAGAGGGTATTGCTTCACAACCAATCACAAGCTGTGCCTGTCGGCCAAGCCGTCGTCTGCTCGCGTTTGTCGTCTGCTTCGATCAGAGCATGCGACAGGGGATTCGCCTTCGCAACGCTATTATTCTCAGGTCAAGTGGTCGCTACGTCGCACAAAATACATGTCAGTGGCTCGCTCTACCTTTGAATGATGTTCGTGCGCCAAGTTAAATGGCTGGTAATTGACGCAGGGATGAATTCAGCCAAGGTTTGCTCCAGAATCGTGAGGGTTTGCATATTTTCGGTGTCATACAAAGTTACTAGGGTCATTTCATTCCGATTGCTTGCCATAATATCACGGTCCATATCGGTGTCTGAACAGTGAAGGTGAAGATGCATGATTGTTTGTAGTTCCATGCGTAATCACGCGCACCCCTAATACGCTTTGGTTTACGAAGTACGTTTTGTTCCATATCGTCCCAAAGTGTATCGACAGCTGTATTTCAGAGATCGCAACCATTGGACAGTTAGAGCCAAAGAAAGTACACTAGAGCACAAACTTTAGGAACCACTCACTGAAAACTTCCTCTCATTTTTATTTCCAATAGCGTGCAAAGAATGTGCTCCCATTAACCTCTTTGGTGGTAATTTCCACCAATGAGGCAAGGATCTCGAGTCGCACTTTTAATTGGATGAGATGGGGCGCAACACAACAACATAACAAATAAGGTTGATCCTATGCCATGTCGCGTTCGAATGCACTGACCATTCACGTATTGGTTTTCATCCAACCACAAATCTTTACATGCGTAGTTTTATGCCATTGACGCCTAATAGAATTCTTCAATTACTGCGACTTCGAACTTATTGGACGATGGTGGTTGTCAACACCATCCACTGCGTACAAGGGAAACAACACGCGAAGCTCAAAGCGCCGAAAGAAATAAAAACGCACCAGCAGTCATCAGGCAGCCCTTGATGGGCGTGAATTAACTCAAAACCAGCCAGGGCACCAAAGTATACCGCTGCGGCAGCAGGTTCTAAGTAGCCACATTGTTGCTAAGAGTGGTCCGGACCACTCTTAGGATTTTTTCTCAGCCATGCTGTTTTTACGCACAATTTCGCTTCGTGAATCCACTTACGAGCACTTTTCGGTGACGTAAGCAAATATAGCAACTGCATCACCATCGCTGACATGTTCCCGGGCAGTCACAGCGCGCTTTATTTGCAGCGGCAGATGTGACAACTATGGCCTCTTACGACGTTTTTTTGTTTCGTGAATCGACTTACGCAAGAAAATTTCTCTTGCGCAAAAATGTTTTCGTAAGTGAGTTTTGTGAATCCGGGCCCTGAAATGCTCCTAGGCATTGTCATGGCGTTGGCGGAAAGCAGTATCTACACGTGGTATGGAGCGGTAAGATATAACATAGAACGAAAGAAGCGTGTGTGGCAATATTCATCAAGAGGTAGGTATCGCGCCATTCTGTCATCAGGTGTGGCTAATTAATAATGATATCTGTAGTTGAATGTCCCAAAACCACGATATGATTATGAGAGACGCCGTATTGGAGGGCTCCGAAAATTTCGATCATCTGGTGTTTTTAGCGTGCACTCATACTGCCCAGTACACGGGCCTATAGTTTTTCACCTTCATCGAAATGCGACGGACGTGGCTGGGATCACACCATGATGTTCGGGTGAACAGCCGATTCCCGTAACCGCTACACCACCACGGTGGACATCAGGCGTAGTTCTCCATATTCTTTCTTTCGTGGTATTATTCGGGAAATCTGGATTAAAGTGAAATGGCGTGGCAGGTACGTTGTTATATAGACCACACGTGGGCACCAGCAGATACGTCACTGAAACATGACTCCTAAAATATTTTGTGCATTTTTCCAGAGATAGAGGCTGTATGATGTCAACCCGGATTCATTTCTTTGACTGAGCGTATCAGCTCGACTTTGTCGAACCAAGGCGACCGTACTTCAGTGTTACTTTATTAGAATTGCGGACAGTTCTGTCTACGATGATCGTCTCTCCTTCACCCCTGCCACAATGAATTGTGCGCACAATAATCTAAACGTTCTTCCTGTGCCACGGACACATTTAGCTACGTTGCATATCGTTTAGATATAGTAGCCGTTGATCACGCGCACACAAACTTTCGTGGAAGACTCTATACACAATCGCCTTGTGTTGATGTGCGAGCGCCGTGTTAGACGGTCAGAAAATCAGCCGTCGAAAAGCGGCTGACCCTCATCGAGGTCAACGGCATGGTACCTACCTTCAGCACCACGAACTGTTATGCGTACCCTCCGATGCGCCTAGGTATACCCAAGCTGAACGCCGTATAGCAACGACTGGGGGTGCCTCAACTGCTGTGCACATGTGTCTAGTGCCTGGGTCACAGTTGTGGTAAGTACGGCATTAGGTACATCTTTTTTTTTATTTCGGCTTAATCTGAAAGATGGAAAAAGGGGCGGAGCAATCGCCTGTAGACCTCGCAAGGCTAGATCTGCCAGCAACTTACGACGTCCTTCTACTCCTCATATTCAAGGGACAAGCTGTCCATCATTCAAACACACATGATCAGAAGCCTAGGCGCAACCAGTCTTTCCTCGACGACGTTCAGCTTGGGTTGAAGTTGATGCATCAGCCGGTACCCAAAATCGTTCGCGGTACTGAAGGGCTGCAGCTAGTCTTACACAAAGGTATCCTTGCAGGTGTCGTGCACTCGAATCCTAGCTGGATCGCCGTGACCCGAATGGTACTCGCGAATCAAGTCAAATGCCTTGTGACGCTGATTTTCCGAGTGAGTGCCCGACAGTGAAGACACCTGATTCTCGAACATAACTTACAAGAGTCGATCGCAAACATTGCGCGTAATGCAATATATATACTATTGAGTCCGTCTAGGAAGTGACCCACTTCGGTGGTCTAGTGGCTAAGACACTCGGCTCCTGTCCCGCAGATCGTGTGATTAAATCCTGGCTGCGGCGGCCACAATTTCAATGGAGGCGAAAATGCTTGAGGCCCGCGTGCTTAGATTTAAGTTCACGCTGAACAACAGCAGGTGGTCGGAATTTCCTGAGCCCTCCACTACGGTATCTCTCATAATCTTATGGTGGTTTTGTGACGGTAAACCCCGACGATTATATATATATAATATATATATATATATATATATATATATATATATATATATATATATATATAATCGTGCTGGTAGCGTAGCGTTGCAGTTCGCTATGATCTTATTGGCGGAACTGTGAATGTAAGATACAGTGTTTCACAATTTAGTGTTCCACTGTTCTACTGTGGGCGCATGTGCACCGACAGCTCGATAGTGCAAGTTGGCTTTCCTGGAGAGTGTGTGCGGCTCTCGCAAGCCAATCAGTGAGATCTAGAAAGCTTTGCTATAAAGTACTCAACCAATGAATACATGTGAAACAGTTTACTACACACATGACACAACATAAACAATTTTGCGCCCTGTATGTTTAAGCATGAAGTCAGCGACCATATAAGCACTGAAACATCGCTCTTTTTCTTAGCTATCGTTCCATCGTTTTTTAGATGCGGAAGCATCTTATACTCGTGCCTTGTAGTGCGCCGTCCGCGCCGTCCGCACCGCTTCTCGAACATTCGACAGCTGACGCGCGCGCATGCGCCGTCGCGCCGTCGCCCACCATCTGTGCCGCGCGCGCTTCTCCTTCGAGAACATTCGACAGCTGACAGCGCATGCGCCGTCGCGCTGTATATATACTCAAGGTCGGCGCTCGCTCGCTCAGTTGCCGCTCGTCGGTTGGTTTGTACGGCGCGTCGACGTCCAAGGTCACGGTGAAATGAATTTCAACGAATCCACAAACACAATGATCGACGTCCCTTCAACCAGCGCCGCCCTTTCGCATACGTGTGTACGTGTTCACTCATTTAACACCCCCTCCTACAACCACGTTAACCAATTTAGCCATCGACCCAAGTAAGTCGCAATTTAACACCTCATTTCACAACCACGTTAACCAATTTAGCCATCGACCCAAGTAAGTCGCACTTTAACACCCCGTTAACCAATTATATGCTCCGCATCCTCCTCAGTGTTCCCCCGAGGAAAGCTGCGGGCAATTTTTTCTTGCTTTTTTTTCGATTAAGAGGGGAATGCTTTATTATCAACGCGTCGGGGTCCCCCCGTGCTAGTGCAACTGCCACTTAAGGCACTACGCTTCCTTCCTCCAGGCTAAACGTCTCTTTTTAGGGGCGAAGCCCCTTATGGCGTGGCTTGGGCGTTCCTCGTATGTAACCACCAGTGGCACATACCCGAAATAGGTATAACACTTGACCTCCAAGGTGGTGCCAGTGAGAGATTTCTTCTGTGCGTTGTTTAACAATAAAAAATAGTGCTCAATGTACATGCCAATGGCTGCTAATGGGGAATGAGAGACATGAGCATTCGGCTTTTAGTCAACGCGCACGCTGCGATCCCCATTAGCAGCCATTGGCATGTACATTGAGCACTATCGGACAAGAAAGGAATGCTACATTATACTCGCTAGGTGTAACCTCCTTAGCTTTAGAAAGGTTTAGCGAGCGTTGAGCCGCAGTGCCATAAATACAATGAACTTGTATATACCATGAATGAACTCAAGGTGGTTAAAAATGAGAAGTAGATACGAAGCGCATGCCGTAAGAAAGTAAAAGCCGAATTCTCCCGTCTCTCATATCTCATTAGCAGCCATTGGCATGTAAATTGAGCCCTATCTGACAGGGAAAGGTTGCTACGTTATACTCGCTGGGCGTAACCTCCTTGGTTTTCGAAAGGTTTAGCGAGCGTTTGGTCGCAGTGCATGAATACAGTGAACTAGAATATACCATGAACTCGAGGCGGTTAAAGGTGGGAAGTGGACCCAAAGCGCAGGCCGTAAGAAAGTGTGCGTGTGCCACCTCTCGTTTAGTTCTTGGAATGTCCGCTGGATGGCGGTGCTTCTATATGGGGAATATATGATAAAAAGATGCGAGATGGTGGGACTTGGAGTGTTGAATAGATGAACGAACGGACACACAAACAGATGCATGGATGGACGCATGAACGGACGCAGGGGCGGGTGCATGAAAGAACGCAGGGACGGGCGCACAAACAGACGCATGGACGGTCACACAGACGGACGCATGGATGGACGAATGCTTCGCCCCACTCTCCATCAATCACTCCGTGGATATGCTGCCATTTTTTCTGATTGCTCCCTGACGGTAAAGTAATTTGTCCGCTCACATCGAAGGCGTCGAGTTATTCAGCGGAGCGTCGTGTGCTGTGGAACGGTGACGACGCCACAGATGCTGTTCTTCTGGATAAGGAATGAGCACCATCTACCGCCTTCCCCCTTCCCTTATCCTTATCGCCATCTTGGCGTCACTTCTACTCATTTCCTTTTTGCGCATTCCCTCTTTCCCTGACGCCATCCCGCCTCCTCACGGGCTCTCCGACGTCTCCTGCATACCGTAGTGTTCTTGATATTCATGCACGCATGTACGTTTTGGCTGGCCACGCGATCACTCTTCTCAGGTGCCATTCTCTTCCCTATTTACTTGCCTGTCCCACGGATCTATTTCCGCTGCGAGGCACCAGTCTGCACAGCGCCCGTTCATTGAGACAAGAGTGCATAGTACGCATGGGGGGGGGGGGCGAAACACAAGACGCGAGGTGCTATGCGAAGAAAAAAAAAGCGAGAAAAAAATCATTGTGACCGGGGCAAACATGACCACTTCCCTCCACTCAGTTATCTGAGTGCTTACGTTCCTATAGTTTCGTTGCTTGAGCTATTCTTTGGGACACCATCGCGACACAGCTCGCGGCACGTGGTTCCGGAAACGCATGCATGCTCGCTCTTGCACGACAGGGACATCAGTCAAAGTCGACGTCGCATACATGCATTATTGGTGTGTTTTTTTTTTCCAGTTTGTAGTTGTCGCACTTCGGTGTGTCCCTAAGAGCCTTTTTTTTCATAGTCGGGCACGTGGTTCTCTGAATGTTTTTCTATGCGTGTGTGTGCGTGTTATTGTCTGTTTTACACACGTGTTCATGCGTGGTCGCTTTGTCTTTAAGCTTGGTGTGAGCATGTGTTGTATTGTCACTCCGGTATAGGGTAAGGCCCCCACCTCACTGCGTCCCGTATAGGCAATTTTAGTTTCTCCTGCGATAGCTAAAGTGACAAAAAACATGTGCCTTGTGTTACCTTGTTTTGCTACTGTCGTCTTTGTTTTTCTGCGACGTACTTCAGTTTACGTCGGCCAATTTCTGTCGATGAAACGCTCTCTGCATTAAGCAGACGGAGTAGTGGCTGGAGTGACTCGTCTCCCTTGAAGCCTTCGAACATCGTGTCTGTCCTACTTCCACAAACTTATCCGGTTGCTATGTATGTATGTATGTATGTATGTATGTATGTATGTATGTATGTATGTATGTATGTATATGTATGTATGTATGTATGTATGTATGTATGTATGTATGTATGTATGTATGTATGTATGTATGTATGTATGTATGTATGTATGTATGTATGTATGTAGTAGTTCCCTCAAGCGTTGAGTTATCGACGAGACTATTATATTCTGTAGCAACATACAACGTGAATTCACAATTTTCATTAAAGAGGCCCTGCAACACTTTTCATGGTCAGAAAACACTGCCTATCGTTGCTCGACGCTCCTGAGAACGCGCGACCGAGCATTAAAGCACAACACAAGGTCTGCAATTTACAATTCATCGCCCCGCCACGGTGGTCTAGTGGCTAAGGTACTCGGCTGCTGACCCGCAGGTCGCAGTTTCGATTCCCGGCTGCGGCGGCTGCATTTCCGATGGAGGCGAAAATGTTGTAGGCCCGTGTACTCAGATTTGGGTGCACGTTAAAGAACCCCAGGTGGTCAAAATTTCCGGAGTCCTCCACTACGGCGTCTCTCATAATGAAATGGTGGTTTTGGGACGTTAAACTCCACAAATCAATCAATCAAATCAATGCAACTTACAATTCATTCTCAGAGTAAGCTAGAAACCACTCCCTGTTCTCTCTACCAATTAATACTCATACCTTATAACGGCACCGTATGCCCACAGTTCACGGCCATTGGCGTAATTGAGCTTTGTGTACAGCATAGTTACTTTAGTCGCGGCGAGATGCCACCACATGCCCGAGCACGCGTTCTCACTGAAATTTAGGCACGCGTTCAAAGAAAAAACAAAGAGAAGTGAAATGCTCAAAATGACGACGCGTGCTAACGAAGAGGTCTATATTCTTTCCCCTGTGTCATCCCCCTCCCTGCGTACCTTTCAGTGCGCTCACTACTATAACAAATTCCTGCAATACGCTAGTATTTGTTGGATTCTAAAATTATTCATGGCAGTTGATTCATGAAGCAATCAGATTTTCAAATGAAACCATTTCATGATTACATAAAAAAGTGTTGCAGCGACACCTTTATGTTGTCGCCATGACAAAAATATTTGTTTAACTCCACATAAGTATTGTATAAATTTGTTGATTGATTTAATTGATATGCGGTGTTTAACGTCCCAAAACCACCATATGATTATGAGAGACGCCGTAGTGGAGGGCTCCGGAAAATTCGACCACCTGGGGTTCTTTAACGTGCACCCAAATCCGAGCACAGGGGCCTACAACAATTCCGCCTCCATCGGAAATGCAGCCGCTGACGCCGGGATTCGAACCCGCGATCTGCGGGACAGCAGCCGAGTACCTTAGCCATTAGACCACCGCAGCGGGGCTTATATAAATTTTTATTTATACAGTAATTTTTATATAAATATTTTTTTAAATAATACTTCCAGTGTGTTTATAGTGGGACATTTCGCGCTTTGTATTGATTGTGTTGCCTCTTTCACCCCAAAGTCTGTACATGCTAGTTACATATCTGTGGTGATGCTGTTCTGCGACATTTTATTATAACTTTAAGGGTAGACCTATCTCCAAAAGTAACACCCAACTAAGGCACTGTAAACATATGTAATAAATAGAAACTAATAAACAATATTCCGGTGTACGTAAAATTGAAGAGGGCATACGGTACGAAAAATACGCAACAACAGTCTTTCAACCTCAACAATGAACACCTTGTAAGTTTGGCTAAGTTCAAGAATTATACAACACCAACATGTCAAATACTTTCTTTGCTTACTATACAAAATATTACACCATCTCTCGCTAAAACGAACCACGTTTAGATCCGGAAGCAGCGGGTGCTAGCGCCTACTCTGGCGGCGCCGTGGACGCTGGCGCTCATCAAGGCGTTGTGCAGGGGAGAAACCTGGAGATCAAGGCGCAAAACACCCAGTGATGGACCGGTGTTTCCTACTGGAACATGCCAATCACTGCTAATGTTCAATGATAAAAGACCCTGATCGGACACAGGGACCCGCTGTTCATTTTCAGTTAACACACACGCCGAGAATGTATATTGTTGAACGACGCACAGGAAAAATCTCCGAGCAGCACTACCTTGGAGATGAAGATACAGAGCCTATATATACAGGGTTGCCAGTGAACGGTTGTGCAGCGTGAGCAGTCGCTTTTTTCAATCAAGAAACTCGCTAGCACATGCTGCCTGCGTCGGCGTTGTGAGGGGAGAAAAGGGAAGCCTAGGAGAGGAGAGATAGGGGGAGGGTATGTGCCTGGACAATAGGAATGGAAATGCTGCGGAGAAGAATGCCTAGAGAAGAAAGAGGGGGGAGCGAGCGTGGGCTAGACGACGCTGCCTGCGTCGTCGATGCTGCCGGTAAACTGCCAAACATAAAATTCTATAGCACTTCTCGGAAACCTTACGAAAATGATGTCAGATGACTGTTGATTTCGTAGTCAATTTGGCGAAAGAAGGTTCAACTCATATTACGCGGCAAATGAAGCCCTGTAACGTACTTCGATATGTGTGGTCCGTAATTTTGCTAATGTTATCATTCCTATGCAACTGGGACGAGCCTGAAGCTTTTTTTTATTTATTCCACATACAGTATAAAAAAGGTTGGCGCCATTAGCGGGCACCAACTGCTCCTCCGTTGAGTGGTAACGAAAAGACCGTTCACAAAATAAGTCCCTGTCAATGCGAGGAAAGATATTAAAGTGCACAGGAGATTCTAAAAAGAAAGGGGAAGCTAGAGACGATTGTACGGCATTTCAACCAACGTTTTGTTGTTTTCCGCATGAATCGAAAATGCTTTGGAAACTTTCGCGGTTGCGAAATAGTCTTTGCCGTGCTGCATTGCGTTAAGATTGGAAACCAACATAATGAAGCGAGTTAATGGGCATTATTGAGAGCCAACTTTCGGTAGTTTTTAGAGACGAAGCTTTAAAGATTGATGCTTGTCCGCTGGCGTGCGCGTTGTTGTGCGCCCTAACGGAGCACATGCAAAGTACTTACTTTATGCCATGACGATGACACTGACGACGATGAAGATGATGTCGATGATTATCAGAGAAGAGTTGTGTTGCGACAAGACACGGACCTTGCAGATGTTCGAAAACTTGCTGACTTTGGACACGGACCTACTGAGGTGTCCGCGAACGGAGATCCACGCGCATACCCACACGTGGTACGAGCGCGGAAGGACAAAGTGCAGGTTAAGGGGAATGTGTACAGACCTCGTCTTTGCCAACTTCAGGCTAGATTTGATACCACCAAGCAGTAAAAATGAAGCCAGAACGAAGTTCTCAGCTCTTCTTAATATACCATTTATGACCAATAAACATCGCATACAACTGTACACCACTTAATCTCTCACATGCGTGAGTGGTGAACGTCAAGGGTGATTTACGGTAACACAGAATGATCCCACTGCTCGCCCTCTCACTTTCATTCACTTAATAAATATGCCGCGATTTTTCTTTTTTTTGTTCATTTACAAAACTACACACACAATACAACTATGGCGCTAAGGATGTGAAAAGTTATTGACACCCCCTTCTTTTGGTGTTTTCTATTGAAATGCTTTATTTATGTGAATTAAAAACTGCTGCAAGTGATAGCTATTCTTTAGGAAGTCTTACATCTGTATATGTATTGTCAGGGAGTGGTCAAAAGTTTTAAGACGAGGTTACGAAGATTATTTTGTCGACGATAACAATTGTTTTATTATAATCCGGGAATGAACCATTACGAATCGTTCATTCACGCCGTTGACTAATTTGTCAAAGACGGGGAACTATGGTCAGGGGATAAAGGTCGCTGAAATTTGTTGTCCTGAGCATATTTTTTTTCAACTTACGCGATTCGTCTAAGCATAACCTTCACTGAAAAAAAAAGGCCCCAAAATAGAAATGTCAAAGAAAAATGTAAGTTCCGCAATGCGAGCTTGAAGCGCTATAATCTAATACATTGTAGTTTTATAAGTACTGTTGAATAGCCTGTTTATTTAACCACCATTTTGCGGGCACATTTCTTATTTTCTCGTGCACCTTCGTATAACCTGCCACATTTCCAGCCATTATCGTAGCTTCAACAAGACGGATCTGCTGGGTGGCATGCGTCTAAACACCGTTTCACTGTTTACAGACACAGGTCCTTGATGACATCTGCTTTTGTCCACGATGTGCCATATTTGCATGGGTGGACAACAAGGGCTTTACAAAATCGCCCGCTAATTTTTTACAATAACCTCCTGTTATTCAGCAAACTATAATCATATAACTGTTCTCTTGAGCTGCATAAAAGTTATACAAGATTCCTTTGTAATTTAGGCACTTTTTTTATGTGAAAAGGGAAGAAGAAACTTTCCTTACTCTTGAAAAGAACTTGAAAACGTGCTTTCAGTTTCGACGTTAGGAGCTGGTAAATGAAGAGACCGGAAGTTTTTCGGGGTACGACGCGCGGGGTACAACGCATACAGCCTTGAAACTGTCTATAGCACGTGGACCACGTGCTACAAACTACGCCGACATCTGCCATTATGACCGTGATTGCATTTTCACGAAGCAGCTCTCATAAAAAAGCTTCGTGTTTCGATGAATACTTTCGTCCATACTGTATACTGCATTCAACTTCGATCTTGTCCTCAGCCGAATTTCACATTTACTGCATTGTTTATTGCAGAGAACGTGCAGCTTCATGATTCATGCTACCCAGTGGAGCGCAAAAAAATGCTTTCTGCAATAGACCGTGATCAGAACGAATGATTGAGGCTTACCCTAACTACATGACAAAACATGGGGTTATTGACGTTTCCGAAGCGCGGTAGAGGAATGGGGAATAAGATCGATGGGTGCTGGCGGGATAAGAACGTTCGATTTGTGCCGTAGACTGTACGTTGCGCTATACACTTTCGCAGGGAGTTCGCTACATATTCTCTATCTAATTACGTCGATATACGCATGCAGTGGCTGTACAGCTAGGTTTTTTTTTACATTTTGTAACTTTCAAGGCTAATGCAGGTACGCGATGCTTGTTGAAACACGCGATTCTTGTTGAAAAGTACGCGATGCTTGTTTAAGTGTATACTTGAGTATCGAAAGTATGCGAGAGCTTAACGTCCAGAGCAGCTGCTTTTCGATAATGTTGCGAAACCCCTGATGCGAACTTAAACGCTAAAAAAAGGAGGTAAGCTTTTACAGCGAAGCCGCAATATCTATATTCTGGCAAATCAGGCCCATGGACAAAAGGCACATGAAACAACAATTTCTGGTGGACCAATTACCTCGACGAACTCAGCGTTCCTGCTTGAAAAAAAGAACGAAAAATAAATGGCCAGTTCGCTATGCTGCACTGGGAAAGAGGGTAGGAAAGATGGGAAAGTAAAAAAAAAACAAGAAAAGAATGAGACAAAAAATTGTGAGCTCCAGCTGATATCATAAGCCTCATTTGTCTAGTCGAGATGAACTCTCTTCCTGTGTTCTTAAGACGTAGCCAGTTTGTTTCACTTCAACATCAACACATCTGCCAGCATGTTGTTGCCGAGAAATAGACCTGGGTGTGGACACGTACTCCTGCTTGTTTCGTGATGTTGTGGGACACAGCGCAGATCTAACAAATCACATCTGTTCTGACGTGCTGCTTTGCAGGTCACGCTTGAGCATAGTCGCTTCAAGAAGGGTCCTTGAGAGGTCATCAGGAGCTTCGGGTTAGATAAATCTTCAATCTTGTGATGCGAAGCCTTTTGGCATTGAGTGAGGGCACGTCCAGCATATACAGGTCCTTATTCAGGGAATAAGAGTTAGTGTCAAGTTTCGCTAACTTGTAATGGGCTGACACAGAAGTGAGCCATTATTTTCCTCTTACTCCTCTTCTTCTCTTCTCCTCCGCCTCTTTCTTTCTTTCTTTCTTTCTTTCTTTCTTTCTTTCTTTCTTTCTTTCTTTCTTTCTTTCTTTCTTTTTGCGCTGAGCGTATTTACGGCGTCTATGGTGCTTGTTAAGACACCGCACAGGGGAGAAGCTGAATCTTGCATTCCGTTTGCTCTTGGTTCACGTAAGGCCCATCATGGCAGCGAAGAGAAATGGCTACGATTACATTTTTTCTCTCATATTACAGATACGCAAACGCTTGAAACCTGAAAGATAATTATGCGCTAACTAGCATTCTCAAAGACTAGCGTTAGAGGTTCCAATATTGCTTTGCTAGTTATAGATTGCCTAAAAAGGTGAATAGAAATCTAGATGCCTTCTTTCTTACTGAGTGCAGGCTTCACAATGTAAGAGCAACTGTAGAAAAGAAGAAGGATTATCGATATGTTTACACAAAGTCTCTATGTGTTATGGAACCATGGAAAGCCGTTAATTTTGATGCCGTCTTACTAACAGTTTAAAGCAGTGCATAAAAGTGCAGATGATAAGACAGAACCACGGCATCTATGGTAAAAACCACTTACTTTTGGAGGCCACGCGATTTCCAGATAATCAGCCACTTGCGAAAGAATCCTAATTTAGAACGGATCCAGAGGGGAAGTAAGCTGGGGGATTCCTGAAGATACACTCCGGATGGTTTCTGCCTTGTGTTCAGTGCGGATATAGGATGACATGCATGACCAGGATTTGGAGACATGTCTATGTTGCGTCATCTCTCATCAGCTGCAGTTTTGGGATGCCTTAGCTGAATCAGAAATAGGCGAAAAAAATGAGAGCAGACGAAAAAAAGTTAGCTATCAAAAACGACTCTTGGTTTTATACAGCAGAGGTTTATTTCAATAGTCTGGCAAAATACGTGTCGCGTGACAAACCACGTTGCTTCCTGTAGCGTTTATTATTTAACAATGGGATCCTGTAAGTCTCTAAGGGCGGTGTTCAATTTCCTGGGAAGCCAGACGCTTTATAGTCCAATTCTATGATTCCACCAAAATGTACCAGGTGGTCTCTTCTACATATGACTGGGAGTCGTTTTTGATATAGAGCTTTTTTCAAGAGATATGATTTTTCTCACCTATTTCCCATTCAGTTATGGCAGGCTGTTATGAGGCGATACTGCGATTTAACCAAAATGCGCCAAGAGTTTCTATATGAAACTGGCAGTGGTTTTGATAACTAGCTTTTTTAAAAGATATGATTTTTTCACATAATTCTCATTCAATTATGACAGGCCATCATCCCGGTCACCAAGAGATGGCGCTATATCCGGTTGTCCCCAATTCCTGGAACAGAAAAAGTCATAACTTATTACTTCTTCCGGAAAGGTCAGAGCCTTTGGGCTTGTTGTTTACGAGTGTTTTCAGTTTCCCCGTGTGATAGATGCTGTTTGTGACCCTGTCCGCTGGTCGTACAGCTCGCGTCTTATTCAGTGCCGGATAACTTGCATGTTTTAGTAACATGTGTTTGTGTACTTGTGTTCAAAGTGTGGAAGCGGTTGACGCTTGCAGTCTTCTTTGGTTCCTCTCACCCTTGTTCTCTTTTTTGATAGACACCTTCGATCATGAAATGGGCCACCACTTGATGTTCCGTGCATATGTTGCTGTCTTGTTGTCCACGCTGTTAGTTTAGCATGTCAACAAAGCGAAGTTAGCTTTCCTGTGAAAGCTAAATATTTGAAAAAGACAAAAAGAACACATCATAGTTTCGACGCAAGGACAAAGCAATGAATATGATCAAAACAAACTGGAATGTTACACCATGTAACTTCTATCAGGTAACTTGTATGGAATCCGATTCAACGTAACTTACCAAAACGCTCGCGTAAGGACATACGGTAGCTCCAAAGAGCGTAGCGCTTTTAGTGCTGCTTCTCGTCTCATGGTAAAGGAAGTGGTGAAAGCACACCACATAAGCAAATAAGAATAGGCCATCGATGTCTGCTTCAATAGAGCGCGTGCGAGCGCGCGACACCGCAATTGACAGTTATAAAGTTCGCAGCACTACCACGACGTACTGTCGTGGCCACAGTCCGCACTTTGTTAGCCTCCTAATAATGACTGATATGTGGTGTTTAACATACCAAAACCACGATATGATTATGACAGACGCCGTTGCTGATAGCTTCGGAAATTTGGACCATCTGGTGGTCTTTAACGTCTACTGACATCACACAGTACAGGGGCCTCTGCCATTTTGCCTCCCTCGGAATGCGACCGCCGCGGCCGAGATCGAACACGCGACATTCAGGTCAGCAGTCGAGCACTCTAGACACTGAATAACCGTGGCAGACTTTTGTTCGCCCGTTTGATTGTCTCTTCACATTTACGTATACACAGCAAAATACTCATGCGGGCAAATCTCAGAAAATGAAGTGCAGCCAGCTCCACAGTTTGTAGCTTATATATATATAGTAGCTCCACAGTCATGACGCAATTGTTGCGTAGCTTCTTTCCGCCATGGCATTCCTCTCTGTTCAGATTCAAGCATGTTCGTCAGCACGAAAGAAGAGGGAAAGCAATTACACTGTTTCACAAATATGTAACTTCAGTCGTACTTGACGGACTCTAAAAGATTTTATGGCAGTAGATTCTGGAGGCCATAAACTCGTTTACTGAAGCTATTTGACGGTTACTTAGAACAGTGAGCCAGGCCCTCTGAAAAGGCACATGCCTGTGTTGAAGTTATGGCATTTCTGTACTTACGGTATGAAACTGGTGCTGCTACACCACTCCAATATAATAGTTACATAGGTAGATAGATAGATAGATAGATAGATAGATAGATAGATAGATAGATAGATGATAGATAGATAGATAGATTAGATAGATAGATTTAGATAGATAGATAGATAGATAGATAGATAGATAGATAGATAGATAGATAGATAGATTTTATAAGGGTAAACATTTTCGCAAATTATTATGCAAATAAAATGATTAGGCTGTCAATATGCACCGCTGCCTTCACCAAAATTTAGAATAAAGCTGATTGATTTATCTTTTACCCTTCACGAGCCACCGCAGGTTAGAGCGTTATTAGCACGCGCATTCTTTTATCTAGAGGCAGATGTGAAAACGAGGAAAGAATTGACGCTCATGTCATGTTGTGACATCAGAAAGAGATGCTACCTCAATCTTTCACTGCGCACTTCGCAGTATTGAACAAGAAGCACCTATACAGGGGAGCACAATTTCCGTTGTGATGCGTATGAATTGGAACAAGCCGCAATTTGAGCGCTCGCATTCGATCGATTGCAAAAGATTCCAGTTGCGCGCAGAAAGAGCAAAGGGAAAATTTATTAAATGTTGCTTGGCATACGTGCGACGAACGTAAGTGATGTGCCTGCTTGAGACTTCTACTGCAGTAGAATCTTGTCATTGAAATATAGCGTAATATCTTCGGTGAATGTCAATATCTCGCCCCACTCATCTTCGCCCCAAGCACACAGACATAAGTACTCTCAAAGCCGGGGTGCTGTATAGTGTTTCATCTGCAATACTTACGACTTCGACAAATTGTTTGTTTTTCAAACATACGCTTCGCGCGGGAGCTATCGGCCAGACCAGCCGCTTGTAAGCTGTCGATGATGATATAGCACCAAAATAGAGCAATCTTTACATTTTACCGCTCTCAGCAGTTTGAAGTGCTTGTGATTTCTGTGCCGGCTCAAATACGTATCGCTGGCCTTGTTTCTTGGGCTCCTAATGTGTTCGGATGCAACCATTTTATATATAACCCAAGGATTATTGCTATGTAAGTATTTTTAAGGTGTCATTAAGGCCGCTGACTGTATGCAACTCCTATAAATCTAATTGAATTCAAAATATACAAATTTGACACAATATAATAATATAGGGCAAAGCTGTCTCTCGTTAGGATCCGGGATTTCGGGGTGTCCCAGTGGTGAAACTCTCCCCCGAAAAGTGAGAATAAAAGAATCAACAACATAAATAAACGCATTCGCCGCTTGAGTGGGACCTCGGTTCGCCAAAGCCACTAATGCGCTAAGCGTGTTTTTTTATTCATTCATTAAGAAAGGTCGTAGCGACTGTGACGTATTGCCTGTGCTGCTAATGTTGTTATGAATCATTTCTATATTCTTTCTTTTTTTCCCGCGATTCCACTTCCACGTGGGCAATTCTGGCCTGCAGTATTGTGAAATAAATCAATGAATAAAAAGACGAGCATTCCACTTCAACGTCGATTCAGGCTATACGAGGTGATGCTGTACAACACTGGCGTTTAGATCTGAAACTGGCCAAGAACCAAACCAGCTTCGTCCCGCAGCTATTGGCGGTGGATCACAGTGACGGTCGACAAGGTCATTACCACTTTCGTGCAATAAGAGACGAAAAGATAAAGTTTCAAACAAATAGTTTTTGTATTCCTCTGTATTTGCACAAAATCTACACACAATAATCACATTGTTGTTTGAGATGAGAGTAAGTTGCACAACGTGTGATTACGAAAGGGGAATAAAATTTCCTTAAGCACCATAGGAGCTCCACTGTTAAACCACCATCTGAGAGTGGAATGACCAATGAAATTTCCATTTCCTCAGTTTTTTAAAATTCAGTTTCGTATAAAAATTATACCGGTAAATATTGCAGCCATGCAAAGCAGTTTTATCCCTCTTCCCCTTCGTGCGCGCACACACACACACACACACACACACACACACGCACGCACACACACACACACACACACACACAGACACACACACACGCACGCACGCACGCACACATGGCGCGTATGATGCGTACAACGTTGTCTTTATCAGCAATTAATAAATATATGTATTTGTCTCTACTCATGTTGTCTTCGTATATTCACAACTGTGCACATAAAGGCCGAGCAGTCAGCGCTGTATCACTTCGTTCTTGCGCGCACAGCATCAAAGTAAAGGCCAACGAAAAAAAAAAGCTCAGGATGCGCACATGCTGTCGAAATTTCCGGAGCCCTCCAGTACGGCCTTTCTCAATGGTCGTTTTGGGACGTTAAACGCCAATGATTAATAATATTCTGCACCTTACCTGGTTTTGCGCTCCATCTATGATCGTTCCTCCTTTGACCTTGTGGTGATGTCACCCGATTACGTCATTGTGTGACGTGACAAATTTTGACGATATTAGACGTCATTATGACGGTATATGAAGAGACGTCAGCCTGTCATGTTTTTTTTTTTCATCACTCGTGTTGATGCCGACGCCAACGACCAATTTTTGTGTTTAATGAGGCATCTAAGGTTCTCGCAATAATGAAGAGAACAAAAAAAATCCGTATGCTAATTTTGCGAGAAGCCACGTCTTGCTTGATGTTGATTGGTTTGATGCGAAGAAGCCTGTGACTAATAGTCGAGGCTGCATTTATTAGAATGGCGCTAAGCGTTACGAGGTGCATCGATGTGTTTCTCTAAATGTAGCCGCATGCCCATCGGCGGATTACTATAGGAACATTAGCATTCACGTTAGAGCAGTACGTCAGTACTAGCGAAACAAAGTGGAGGCTACAGTGTGTCGATATGAATATGATTAGTTAGCATATTCCTACGGGTTCGAGCAACTCTTGAATATAGCTTAAGGAATTGCATATGAACTCAACTGCAATATTTATCAGAGTGCTAATAGAGTGGAGTCAACACTTGAACTGCATTTAACGTTAATATGGCATGCGACCTATATCATATAGGTACCATACGTCATGTTTATTCATTTATAAAATTAAGTAATCGGCACTGCAACCGCAATCGACGTTACACTTACGCCTTCATAGGGCTTTTTTTTTCGAAATAAGCTTCAAGATCTGTCAGGGTTCAGCGGTAGAATGCCTGACTGACAAGTAGTACGCTTGGTTCAATTTTTTCTGGGATCTTAGTTTGTATTCTCTTCATTTGTTGGGTCAACACTGCGGATGCCGATATTTCTGAACGCTCTCGTATTTAATATACCAACGCCATTCTCGCCGTTCCTGGGTATATATAAGCTTTCAATCCCCTGTGGCAAAGACAGACTCGCACACATCGGCAAGTGCATGGCATATGTACCACACATGTCTCAAAGTAAAGAACCCAGGCTGCCTGCGTGGCAAGCAGACATCTTTCCAGAGAGCCACGCTATTGTTCAAAACAAAATTGACAATAAAAAACAACCTAAAACAATATGAATGTAATTTAGAAGAAGCCTCCTTAATGCACGTATTATTGCTCGGGAGAGCGGAGAATCGCGCCTGGGGTAAAAACGTGCTAATTGCGCAACCAGCGAGTGTTTTAAAGGCCCACCCATTACAAAGCACTCAAACATGGGTTCGCGTGTTGCCTTGTGGATGAGTGGTGGGCCATTCGCTTGTTCGCAAAAGGAACAGCTATGGTGTAGGGCGCACTTAACAATTGCACTTGCATCAGACATTCTACACGACAGTTTGAAACAACCAATGCTATGCTCACAATCGTTCGCTTCCTTACGGCACGTTTGAAGGATGCACCGAATGCTGGCTAGCAATCGAGATTGCAATGCGGACGGGTTCATCTTTTTCATGTCATGACCAGACAGTCATATCTTTCTTACCCTCCCAAACCAGTTTTCTTCTACACAAGGGTAAAGAGGCGACCACTAGAGCACCCGGACGTTTACAGACAGACAGACAGACAGACAGACAGACAGACAGACAGACAGACAGACAGACAGACAGACAGACAGACAGACAGACAGACAGACAGACAGACAGACAGACAGACAGACAGACAGATAGATAGATAGATAGATAGATAGATAGATAGATAGATAGATAGATAGATAGATAGATAGATAGATAGATTTTTTCAAAGTGCTTTTGGTTTTGGTAAGACATTCACCTTATTCTAAAACCCTATTGTGGAGGCGTCGCTATTACAGCTTTAATTTGTCACTCTATATGATGCGGCTCTCCTGCTTGTTCCTTTGGTTGATTGAATTCTGGAAAACATTAGAATTCAATCAACCAAAGGAACAAGCAGGATTTCGAACAGGCTACTCAACAATTGACCACATTCATACTATCAATCAGGTAATAGAGAAATGCTCAGAGTATAACCAACCACTATACATAGCCTTCATAGATTACGATAAGGCGTTTGATTCAGTAGAAATATCAGCCGTCATGCAAACACTGCGGAATCAGGGCGTAGATGAAGTATATATAAACATTCTGGAAGAAATCTACAGGGGATCAACTGCTACCATAGTGCTTCATAAAGAAAGCAACAGGATACCAATCAAGAAGGGTGTAAGGCAGGGGGACACAATTTCCCCAATGCTATTTACCGCGTGCTTACAGGAGGTTTTCAGAAGCCTAGAATGGGAACAGTTAGGAATAAGAGCCAATGGAGAATACCTTAGTAACCTGCGCTTTGCCGATGACATTGCATTGCTGAGTAACTCGGGGGACAAATTGCAACTCATGATTACGGAGTTATACAAGGAGAGCAGAAAGGTGGGTCTTAAAATTAACCTGCAGAAAACGAAAGTAATGTACAACAACCTTGGCAAGGAGCAGCGCTTCGAGATAGGTAATAGTGCACTTGAAGTTGTAAAACACTATGTCTACTTAGGGCAGGTAATCACCGCAGAGCCGAACCACGAGATTGAAGTAACTAGAAGAATAAGAATAGGGTGGAGCACATTCGGCAAGCACTCTCAAATTATGACACGTAGATTGCCACTATCCCTCAAGAGGAAGGTATATAACAGCTGTATCTTGCCGGTACTTAGCTACGGAGCAGAAACCTGGAGACTTACAAAGAGGGTTCAGCTTAAATTGAGGACGATGCAGCGAGCAATGGAAAGAAAATGGTAGGTGTAACCTTAAGAGACAAGAAGAGAGCAGAGTGGATTAGGGAACAAACGGGGGTTAAGGATATCATAGCTGAAATCAAGAAGAAGAAATGGACATGGGCAGGGCATGTAGCGCGTAGACAGGATAAGCGCTGGTCATTAAGGGTAACTGACTGGATTCCTAGAAAAGGGAAGTGGGTTAGGGGGAGACAGAAGGTTAGGTGGGCAGATGAGATTAAGAAGTTTGCGGGTATAAATTGGCAGCAGGAAGCACAGGACCGGGTTAACTGGCGGAACATGGAGAGGCCTTTGTCCCGCAGTGGACGTAGTCAGGCTGATGTTGATGATGATGATGATGATGCGGCGCTATCAGTGAAATTCTCTCGGCTTTTCGCTCTTGTTGCATGAAATACCTGTGTCCTCCCAGAAAAATCAATTGCAGTGTGCAGGCAAGTGCACCACCCAGCCCGTCTCACGTTACCATTGGCTCTTGTCTTCTGGCTCGATTATCTGGCAGCGGCCAATCATGACTTGCGTAAATCACTCTTGCAAAACATACAAGCGTGTGGCATGTGGAACTTGGGGAGTACCTGCAAAGATGACCTGGTGCACTTGCATGCGCCTGCAGTGCTGCACAACGGCTGCCCTTGTGAGCCATGCTTGCAAGATTTGGCCATATGTTACAGCTGGACGGAGAAATGCGGGGAGCGTGACTTCTGCGGCCTTGATACTTGCGCATCGTACACAATGCAGCGATTCTGGGTACTGACAAGGATGCTCTGGCCCCCTCAATTGCCCTCACTTGTAGGCTTATTGGTTAATTGGTAGAGATTTGGACGTGTGATTAGAAGGTTTTGAGTACTGATCCCACTGACGTAAAGGGTGCTTTTTCGTCTACTTCAATAATTGGCAATTTACGTCATAATCAAGACACTGCAATTAAAAAAAATTGTATAGCTTGCCCTGCAGGAGCAGCAGTGCGAGAGACAGCTAAGCTCACGGGCTCATGTGTAGTCTTCGCTGTTGTTTGGTTAAGTTTCTTAAAACTTTTTTTCTTTCATCCTTCATCTATTCTTTTCTGTTTCTGTCCTGGTTTTTTCGTGTTTTTACTTTCTGTTTCTGTTTATAAATATTTATTTTCTTCTGCGTCTTTATCTCTCAATTTTCACTTTCGCTCTCTCGAAGTCACTCCTTAGTTTTTCTCTTTTTCTTTATTTTTCTCTCTCTTTCCTGTTTCCTTCTGCCTTTCATTTTGTCTATTTCCCTATTTCTCTTTCTATCGTATGCTTTGCTCTCTGCCCTACTCCTTACTTATTCCTTACCTTTATATATATTCTCCTTACTATCACTTTCCTTTCCCACTCCTTGCAATACTATGCGGTACAATCTATACTATACCATACTATACTATACAAGGCTACGCTATTCTCTGCGGGCGTGTCTTGACAGCATTGTGGTTACGACGCTCGCATTCTGTTCGTGGGTTGGCAGGTTCTAACCTCACTTTGCCCCAAAAAAAAAATTCTCCCCCCACCCAGAGAATTTCCCTCTCTTTCTTTCTTCCTCTTTCTTTCTTTCTTTCTTCTTTTTTTCTCTCTGTATTCGCTGTCTCGCCCCTAGGAGGTATTGCATGAGGCGCCGGAGAAACCGGCTCACCCGTTATGGAAGTGAAGCAGAACATGAAGCTCATGATGATGAAGAGGATCAAGAGAGCGCAGGCCAGTTCATGAGAGTGATAGTTGGCTGTTCTGGCAAACAAATTACGCCTGGCTTAACAATGCCACTGTTAAATGAATCAAATAACGCACCTGGTGTTTTCCTGGACTTGGTTGTTTGTTGATTTGATTTGTGGTGTGTATACACAGCAACGAGCCCTTCGACTACTTCCCGTTATTTCCAACTTCTCTAGCGACGGCTTTGTTCCGACAGGCCTGTATTACTTTAGGTATCTTGCGACGATTTTTCGATCAACTGAAACCTCGGAAAAAAATCAGGGGACGCGTGACGCCCCTTCACAAAAAGAGTGTTTTGTACTCGCCACCTTAGCTATAAATAGCACTGGCTAACACTCCCAAGGATTAAACGCACATAAATACCCAAAAACGTTCATCAGGGAGCACCCTCCAGCCTACTCAATTGGTATAGCGTCAAATGCGGATTTTTAAAATTGCCGTTTAGATTCCACTGACAGAAAGGTTGCTTTTCATCAACCTTCGTGAAAGCATATTTAGGTATTTACAATAAAAAATCACGATTATGTCCCTGTGCTTTCCATGGCTTTTCTACTTGTTGGTTTCGTTAGTTGGGCCTGAAAAAAAAAATGAGCTCCTCGAACCGTTTTCTTTCATCCATATGACGTATGCATAATGCAGACGCTTAAAAAGGAAACAAATTTTTTTTGACGTCGTATAAGCATACGTAAGACAACGCATAAAAATACAGAGCTCAGGCTTCTGCTTGCAAGAACGCCCTGAAACTTTGCCTGCAGCGTGTAGAATATAGTGCGCGCACAAGAAACTAGTGTTAGCCTTCGCTTGTTAATGAGCGAAAGTGCCCGATAAAGAGGGCATATTAGAACAGTGCGTGCTCAGGCAGTCAGCCAAGAACTTTATTAAACAGTCCTCAAGAGTTTAAGCCACAAAGGTGTCCACGAGAGACATCCTAGCAGCCGCTACTGTTAGCGACGCCCGAGTCGGGGCGGAAACGTGGTGGCTTTCCGCCATTTCTTGGGCCCTCTGGACTGCTTTTAGTTGGCTTCGGAAATAGGGGCTTCTGGGTTCCTCTTCTTAATCGGACTCTCTGGTGAGAGGTCCCCGAGGTAACGCGGGACATTGCCAGGGCTTGTTTTCGAGTTAACAGTACACTTATATGCCGTCTAAGAATTGTGAATTTATGTCCGAGTTGTAACGGCTTAGTCTGCCCTGTGATGGGTACGACCTCGTTATTAGCATGCGAAAGGCTACATATTGCGCGTGCTGGAGCTTTGCATGTAGTAAAGGGTATTGGCCTCTGTCTTTTCATAGTGGGAAGTGATTTCATGGAAGGTAAAGGGTCATTAAACTCTACGTTCTGGCCCAGCTCTTCGGTGACTGATTCATCGTCGCGGCGGGTCAGATCTCCCTCTCGATCACGAACCATCTCGTTGAGGTTGGGTTGCTGTGGGTGAACGTCTTTGGCCATGTGGGCTGGCAACCAAGAGAGTTATTTCACCTTGTACTTGCATAGCCCTTGACCACGCAAGGGGTGCTTGCATGATGTCATATTAAAATGTACTTTGTCTTTTCTTTGTGTTTTCGTGTCAGCATAGCACATCTTTTAGGCACAATGAAAAAAAAAACTGCGAAGAACGATTTCTCTTTTTCGTTTCAAGTGAGGTGCGCTTTAGGGGTTCGGCTTGTCGTTCACGGTTCATCCATGCATCTCACGTGGCGTGATCACCCTCGTAGTAAAGCGCTAATAGAGGCCATAACAAGTCTAGCAGTTCTCAAAACTAGGTTACAACCAATGAACAAGACAGTTCTAAATTACTATATAACATAAATAAGCAAGAAGTGCTTGCAATCATGAACTGAAATATCGCTAAAAGCGTTTCTTAGACCTGCTGCTTACTCCTGGGTCACGCAAGAGAGAGCGCCACCGTCTCGCAGAGCAGATGGCTGCCCTTCGCACCTGCATTTCGCCGGCGCTTGGTTGCTATACCTGAGGGAGGAAACAACTTGACGAAACTCACTGCAAACAACACGCATCTCAACTATCGTAACAAGCAGGAAGTCTTTAAAGTGCATCAAAAAGTAGCACGTATGTGGCCCACTGAGTTCAGGAATCTGCCTAACAAGATTGTAACCCTGCCGGGAAAACCCTGCATGCTTACCCAAAACATTAGCGCCATTGAAGCCTTGCTAAAAAAAAACAGAGGGAACTCGACGAACAGGAATCGCTGCATGATCAGGCTATGCGCTTTCTCAGGCTTCATAGTAATTGAGCTGCCGTACGTACGTTTCTTTTTCCCTTCGGGCTTATCATGGCAGGTTCTGGCTCGCGTGCAGAGGATACACTATAGCTTTTTTTCATGGTGATAAAGTGAGGAGAACGGTTTAGAAAACCACGAAAGTGAATGAAACAAGAGAACACGTTCGAACTATTTCCTCTATTATGTGATTGTCTTGAATTCCTCCCCTTCTTTAAGAGATATGTTTCACCAACTAGATCCACAAGAAGTATTCTTCTCATTGAACTAGTATGATAAACTCAAGTGTTACGGCTTTCGCAACCATAGAAAAAGAAAATGTCTGTTTTTGTCAGTGTCTGTTTTTTTATCAAGTAATGACCATATTTTGTTGTCAACATCTATGGTAGAACTGTGGTTTTGGGGCAGTGTAAGCGTCTGACCCCGCATTGATTCTGGCCACCTGGAGCTCTTCAAAGCGTTGAACTCTTTCGCATGCTGACACTGTAGAATTCTGCCCCGGTGTTGATTACTGGCCACTGCGACGCTTCGCGGTAGACAGTAATTGAATTTCTCGACCGTGGCGAGCAAGGGAACCGATGACTGCGGACAATCCAAACTCGTTTCACTCTCTGTCCCGCGGCCATTGTGTGCAAAAAAAAAAAAAGCCGCAGGGCAAGAGAAGCAACACTATCGCACGGAGTCTGAGTTCTTCAATAAAAAAAATGTGTCCACGCAAGATAAAACTTGAAAAAAGAAAAGTAATCACACAACCAAAATGTCCATAAAAACATGAAAGTTCACTAAAATGTTGTCACAGGTGATCATGTATCTCAAGAGCGGTCTCTTAAGAGCTGCACTGTAACTGCAACAATCAGGTTTTCACAAAGTTTCTCTGCGTAAATAAAAACACAACAATATTGTAGCCAAACATATCAGTTAACAATAACGGCAACACTTTCTTTCTGATTTATTACATTTGTGATATTTCTGATTCCTTGAAAGACTGAACTACTGCATGTGCAGCATTGCTTTGTGAATCCTTTGCATAGCCTTGTGTTTGTTTTCATATGCGATGATGACTGTTGTGCCAGAGCAGAGGAGTAGCCGGTGCCACGGCATCCGCTTCTCGTTACATATTTTCATTTAAAAAAGAAAAAAGTTTACTACTGCTTCTCTTTTTTAACGTACGCCTTACATGTGTCGATGTGATATGTTCATTGCGTTGTTATCGGGCCCTGAAAACATGCCGAATCGTTCAATAAATATTCTTGTCATGATACGGGAGTGCGTCCAACACACCTCTCAGCACACGTAGCTGCCTCGATAAAAGTACATATTGAGAAATGTATCGTGGGAACATTGAGGTTATTTTAGGTAGGACCACTAAAAGTCCGCATACCTGCTATTTAATTATCTATTTATTATTTGTTTATTAAATTATTTGTTTAATTATTTATGTTATCTTCTGGCTACAAGGTACATTCCAGAGGGGAGGGGCAATCGTTCGGGAAAATATCGGGTGTGATAATGGAAAAAAGTTCGATTTAGCAATATAACTTGGGTTACACAATAGATTAGAAACATGCAAGCACGTAAGCCCAAATATTTAAAAAAAGGCTTATTTTTGATGGATAGTAGACTCAATGTGAGATTGAAGACGATTGCGTATAAGTGTATCGCGCGCATACAGTCGAATTGCTGGTGCTTCTAAGAAACGAAACTGTACAGGTATATCTATACAATGCGCAGGTGGTGCTTTCGCTATAGATGTTTTCTCTCATTGGTGGCATTTCGTTCCTGTGTCGCAAATGAATTGGGCGGGATTATTTTTTTTGGTGCTTTGCTGTTTTGCTATGAGTCGTGCATTTCTAGTTCAGTGAAAACTGCGACATCCTTGTTTTCCATCAAGAGATTGCCTGTGCTTATTCAAAAAAACAAACAAACGAAAGGACATTATATACAACTAGCAAGATGAAAACGGGTGGGCCAATTGCCTGTAAATTATGCAAGGCTAGATCCGCCGGCTACCTACAACATCCTAATCTTGATCCTAATTCTTCGTTCCGTCGGTGCCACGGTGTAAGAGTAGTTGTCGGTGTCAAAGTGCAACCACAAAAAAAAAAAGGTCCCAAAGCGACCCGTTTGTGGTTCGTCGCATTGCAGGCTGTGCGATACTGGAACGCCACCCTTTGCGGAAATTTCTGGCAAGCTCGAGTGAACGGGGACCTTCCATTTTGTTGACAATACAGTGTCTACGATTGGTACGCTGGTAAAAGTTCACAGCAGCTTTAGGCGACAGCCGCAAGGAATAATTTTTTTCAAAAGGATTTGTCTGCACGCGAGCGAAGTAGGTGCATGTATGAATCAGCTTTCTATAGGCGGTAAAAAATGGAGTGAAAGGCTATAGACAATTTTCCGCAGCTGATTGGCTCATTTATATCTAGATGGCACCACAAAACCATGAACGTCTCCTTACCAGAACCGTCTTGCGGCCGTGGCCTTCTGCAGCACTGCTAATCAACCGCTTCGCATAGTCTGCTCGGCGTCCCAGCTGCGTCTGCGCGCACGCGAGTGAAAGCAAAGCATGCTTCATGGAAACGTTGAGCAGATGACGCGATGCGGATGTTCAGCAGTGTTGCAGAAGGACACGGCAGAAAGACCGCCACTGTAGGGAAAGTCAGCATAGAGGCACCTATGGGTGCAGTTTCCTTTCACTTCAATCTTATCACGACGTCGTCCTTCGCTTCGGTGCCCGTAAGTTCATACGCACGTGCTTATTTGCTTTATATTTACGTCCTCAAGGTTCGAAAGCTATGTGTCCGTCGGTATTCTTATGTGTTTTCTAGACTACTTCTTAAGTTCTCAGAGCAGGAATGGCTAAATAAACAAAGCTAATCTCCTTATAAATACAGTATATACCTGATGTCCTTCACCCCACGTGAGGTGACACAAAGCGGTAGCTGATTTCGCTATTTATTGATTACTGTGGTAAGCGTGGGTTTCGATCGAAGCGAGTGGTCGAATCTGCACGGGTGCTTCTAAATGTTCGCTTCTAAATGCGTGTCTACCGGCGCTTATGGCCCCGGCTGTTTCGCTCACCCAATGCGCTCGCTCAGGCAACTGGCTGGGAGAAGGCCAGTTTACGATCACGTGATCAAACATGGCAGCGCGCGGGTGCCCACCTGGGTGATATTCAGAATCACCTATATTTTGCTGTGGTTTTTCTTGAGGAAAGTTGCAAAGGCTGCCCCTTTTTTTTCTGCACACGCGGCTCACTCGATTTTTTTTTCATACATCAATGTAGTGGAGCCGGATTTTAGCTTCTTCGGCCTAGACATATTGAGTGTCTTTCTCCGTTGAGGCTTTAGGATGAGCTATAAAAACTTGACACTCAACAATAGTAGATTTTTCAGGATGTGGACAAGAGTGCAGTTCTGCTAACAACTGCGACAATAACGTTAATTACGCCACCTCTGAAGTTGGCTGAGAAGAGGGTGCTCGGGCTATTGCTATTTCTTGTGCATAATAATGACTTACTCACATCGAACTTTTTACCAATGATCTCATACTTTATTGTAACACATCTTGGTAACTCTCTAAAGGGACCCAGATAACACGTCGTGTAAGGCCTGGTGAGTGCCAATAAATTGTTTTAAAGTAAGCTTGTGCAGTTTACGCAACATGTGTTGACTATTTCCTCTTCGTATAATTTAGAGCTCAGTAGTATCAAACTTGTGTGAACTTCTAGATATACAGAAGTTCGTTTCAACTGGGACCTAATGTGAAACGCATGCATTTAATTACCGTTGAGGGGGCTCATTTCTCACTTGTAATCATTAAACTTCAAACATGCCTCTCGAAACATATACGTACAAGAGGGTGTCAAAAGTTCATAGGCCATTATTCCATATATTTCGATGGCGGCATGGCCTGCAACCTTTTGGCCACTACTGTAGGAAAACTTCTTCAGAACACACTATTTATCCTGAACCTCGTGTGCACATCCTCGATATGAGATCCAGGTCATGCATGCATCAACAGCGACCCTGTAGCTCTGTAAAATCAGGCTGCTCAACTAATGTATTCTGATTATTAAAATTACGTTATTGTTTCATCCTTGAAAGCACGCGCCTTTTTGCAAAACATTGTCATTCATCGTAAATCAGCACACCGTAACTGGTTTCACAATCTACAAGACACACTCCTTTTCGTGATCACTTCTTTCGTTCACCTTCTGAGATTTATCCACAGCATAGTCCGCATCTCAGTAGGAAGATGACCACATACCGCATGCTATTTCATTCTCCTTACGATCATCAAATATATAGCATGGTTTACTTTCTGGTGGTACATCTGAAATATTCTATTTTTTAGACAACTGGTATTTTACTCTCTTGGTAACTAGGTCACTCGCAATTTACTATGTTCTGGGTGTTCGTTATTTCTAAAAATAATAGTTCTGTTTATTGTCTTTGTGAGCTGAGTTTAGAGGGCAGCCGGCCCACATCTTTTTACATAGTTTCCATGTTTCACGCGTACGAAACAAGCAATGTACAGTGTTTCACAACTGGCTGTGAATGAAGGAGGAGGGGGTGGACCCTAAGTTTGCCGCGTGTAATCTTCCCCAAGTCAAACTTTTTTGTGGCAACCTCGTTGCTAGGCACTTGTTTTGCCTGAAATTGTATGCGCATAGCATACGAAGCCTATACATCAAGGGCAACCCGCGCCGCGTTTCAGGAAAGCGGAGGGAGATTCAACGAAAAACGCGCAGGAGCCGGAACAGAGCGGCATAAGAACAAAAGCGGGTCGGAAGAATTTAACGCCTCTACATGGCATAAGCCAAACGCGCATACAGGGGAGGCGGGCCCGTAAACTGGGTAATTTTCAGCGAATCCCTAATTGTCGCCCTTCAATCACGACGTCGGGACACGGAACAAAGGGTGATTATTGACACCGGAAAGCGCTGCTGGTGATTTTCTTCGTGCCTAATTATTTCTTCGTTGGCAACCATGCTGAGGTTTTGAAATTGAACGCTTCTTTCCACGTCTCTGACAACGCACAGGTTGGTAAAGCACCGTGAATTCCTCCTGTCACCGAAAAGAGAAATGTTCCATGACATGAAAAAATAAAAGCACCTTTGGAACCGCACAGCCACGAGGTGGCCACGTACTCGAAAAAAACTGAAATCTTGAAATCAGGCTTATTTCGGCCACAAGTGGTGTTTCGAGAACTAAAAGCAAAGTAGGCTTCCTGATGTAAAACAAAAAATGCGCACTTGGCCTTATGAAACCGCGTTGTAAATTCATCACGACGACCTTCAGCTTTAGCTTCGAACGAAGGCTCTTGTTTTTGCCTGCTTTTTACCCTGTCGGAGGTATCTTGCCACTCGTTGTTTCTACTAAGAGCGCCTACGCACATTGGAGCAGAATGTGGTTGCGTACTCATCCCGTGATTAGGCTTCGAGAGCCCCACTACTGTCTTTCAGTTGTGCCTGACTTGTTTATTCGCGTTATTTTAGTCTTCATTTTATGGCGGCTGCTGAGAGTGCTGCCTTTTCTTTTATTGTTCTTTCTTGCAAGGAACTTCACTGTAACAGCGTTCATGATTCGCTAGAACAGAGTGAATACCCATTAAAAGCTGTCAGTAACAGATGTAAAGGGTAGCAGACGGGCGTTATTAATACGTGTAACAATTTGAAGTGACAGCATAGGCCTCTGGAAAGGCGGATCCGATTTTTTCGACTGCCTTGGCAGCAGGTTGCTTATGAAATGCCTCATTCGACAGCTTTTCCATATACGGTGTGTGTGTACGCTTTTCAAGTGGAGAGGGTGGCCAAATTTTGTGACTGGATCATTTATTCACCATTTGATATATATTACAAATTCACAAGTGTTACGATATATCAGTCGTGCCATCCAACGAAGATAACGTTGAGGATTCCGTGAGGCAGCACTTCTTCCTACGATGGATGCCATGACTTCATCACATGTAACGATAATCCTGGTATACAGAAACATGTTTTATTGCACGTATGTGTGAAACCTCTGTGTACCGTAGACAGTACAAAAACGTTACAAAATAATGTTAAAGTTCGTGCATGGCTTGAGCACAGAAAGGACATCTGGTGTTTGCTTGAATCACATTTGCTACACTGATTTAGGATCACAAAGTGACGGGTACAATAGTTTCAATGCTGGTTCTGTTGATTCATGTGTCGTTCTGTGTTCTTTATATGTGTTGTCCGGCCATGATACTTATATTATACTTCGTGAGATATGGTGTCAGAGTTGCGTGCAGACACTGTGGGCACTACGGTCACGACCCAGTTTCCTACAATATTAACTATAAAGGAAACCCTGCCGCTGTGATCGTTCAGCCATCTTCGGATTGATGGGTAGTACATGAATTTGATCTCATCTCCGCACTTTTAACTTTCTTTAAGTGCTCTGGCCCCTGTTTCATATAAAAAAAATGGTTCATTGTGAGCTTTGTGAGCCGATCTTGAACCTAAAGAAACATCAAGGCAGGGATGTGGAACTGCTAAACGTTTTGCTGAAGTTCATCTTGCGACGAAGCGGTTGAGGACCACATGAATCCAAACGGAGCCGAAAGAACGAAGATTAGAGAAATCCGTTCACTACCCATCATTCCCATGTTGGCTGAGGCGCCATGTGTTGCAGCTTCCATAGGCACTATAGCGCCAGAATTGTCTCTAGTGTATTTATAGCAAACTCTATGACAGGTCACCACCCATAATTCATCTCTTAGCATCCTATTCGAGACACGGGTTATCAGTGATGTGTGCTTATGTCTACTTGAAGTACTTGGTGGTGCGGTGGCAAGCTGTGCGCATTCATCACAGGGAATCACGTACACGGCTACGTTTTTCGTGGGGCAATCTTCACATTGTCGCGTGCGTGTCGCGGTCTCATTCGTAAATGATAACTGAACTGCTTTGATTTCTAGAAATGGGAAATCATCGTAAGAATTGTTTTCTTGTCCGATTACTCCGCCAGGCCGCGTAGGGAAAGCTATGCACAAAGATTGTGTCTGTTCACGCGGAATCGTGTTTTGAAAGTCCGTAACATGGAGCACAAAACTATTCTAACGTCGGTAGCACCGCAGATGCCGTTTTGTTGTTGTTGTTGTTGTTTCTGTTGTTGTTGTTGTTGTTGTTGTTTTTCTAAAACTTTTCCTCCGCTTCCCCATTCCATGCATGATACGTAGCCGGGCTCAGCCCTAGTTCACCTGCCAGCTTTTTTTTATCGTCCCCCTCCTTATCTTCCTTCTACGATGGCCGCATTGCTCCGATTACGGAGACTGGGATGCCGAAAAAAAAAATCTTGACCAACATTGGTGGGCGCTGCGGATGGGATCGGCTGTTTCAAGTATCCGGTGCTGTTAAGAGTGTACAAACAGACAAATGTACAGACAGACAGACAGACAGACCAAAATTTTTGCGTTGCAGGTCCCCAAGAAAGACTATCATCTTTAAAAGACTTGCAGGAAACTAACATTCATGTTGTTAGATTTTCTTTGTATAGGTTGACGAGAAGCGCGAGATCGTTCTGTTGTCCATGCTCCAGCTTGCGACTAACGACGGGCTTATGTTCGCCGTTTGTAGTATATGCGGCAACAGCATCGCGGACATTCGCCAGATAACACTTTTTTGTATCATGCAGAAACGAGACAGTTTTTCACGCCGCTTACACTCAGGCACATACAAACCGGCTTCGTGTACGAGCTTGAAAGCTGCATCGCGCAGGTACTTGGGCATACCTGTGCTGATTGCACCATTTGTATGTTTATTACAGTGAGATAACAATTACACGTTAAATAGTTAGCTTGCACGCGTCATTGATTATGAGCGAACGGACAGATTATCGTGCAGCGTGTGACTTGTAGTCTGTTTTCGGTTGCAGAGTTTAAGAAGGTAGCGTTTGGTGAGATACTTTTGCTGAGCGCTGCGAAATTGAGAGGGGTGGCTATGATAATGTGACTGCTCCCCCCCCCTCAAGTTTTTTTTTACTTACGCCCCAAAAAGAGCGCATACCAATGGTTCTTCTTTTCCCAGAAGCTGACTCCCCTTTGAGAACATTCCTGCAGTGACCATTCTTGGGTATAAAATGTTAACGCATGCTTGTGTTTGGTACTTTTCGTATACGCAACTGAAATAAAACGATGTTCCGGCAAACGGCGCGCATTCGGGTAGGGTGCATGCGCTGCCGTTGGTTACGCGCTAAAGTGGTGCGGCAAGCGTTCAGTTGGGGACGCCAAATAGCTTTGCAGCAACAAATTACTTTGCAGCAAGCCCCGGAAGAGACGACATGAATGCGAATATTCGTGGTGTATGATGTTATTTACGAGCACATTATAAAATATATTCAGGAACATGCCAGCTAATCACCACATAATTCTTCAAGCAGCTAATGGATTCAATGTTCATTTTGCACGGGCGTGAGAAGAAGGAGATTTTAAATTTTAAACAATTGATACTTCATGCAGCAAAATAGTTGTTTCAAAAATAAAAAGGAAAACGTTTTATTTGGAATCAGCCGCGCAACACATCTGGCCATCATCGACTGCCTTCTGAGAAATACACTTTGAACTGGGCCAACTTTGTTACCGTCATCGCTTTGCCTCACCGTACCACATGCTATAGACCCTTCCACCTAACCACACTACACTCATGCTATTCAGATTGTTAACAATGCTACACTGAGAGCAGACAAAATTTATAACCTAGCATAAAGCTCCCTGCACTTTCAGCGACGTGCGACTGGACGACAACCATGTACCTCCTCGTTTTGAGCCAGTTTACAAGCGTATAACAATTGTCAACGCAACAACCACAAATTCCGGTAACGTATACGGGCCTTCACGCACTCGTGTTACGTTTTAATGCCCCGACTGCCTACTATCAAAGGAGACACAAGCAAACAATTATAGAGCAGAGACAGCAGTGTGACTCGGGCACTAGCCTCCAACATGGCGTTGAAGCCTCCGACATAGGGCAGAAATTTTACATAAAGTCTGTATCTACCACTTCCCACTGGCAGTACGCATAACGCATAACTATATGGTGGTTTTGGGACGTTAAACCCCACATATCAATCAAATCAGCAGTATACGCATAACCCTGAAGCACTTCAGCGTAATCTCGCAATCACACGAAAAATAGCACAAAGTGCGCCAAGAGGCACACTTTAACGGACTTTGCCCTGCTAGTTGCGATGCACGTGCGCCTGTATTTGCCCATCAGGGCGTGGTCATACATGCTCTCCATGGAGCACTCAGCACTCACGCTTATCTCGGGTTGGAGGTAGTTTGTACACCTTTAGCTTTCACCGCAGAGTTGGCGTGGAAGTTTCAGAGCGCACCAAGGTCACTTCGCTCACTGCAGCGGCAGCGTTTGCGACAGGAGCGTGCTGCTCAAACATATAGATGTAACAGCTGCGACAGTTGTACGCGCTTGTCCTGTGTATTCCTGTGTGTTCGTTTAGTGCGTTCTTTTTTGTGTTTGAGCAGCGTGCTTTATTTGTCGAGCTGTGACAGATGTTAGTTCATGCCCGTCATGTGTGTCTTCTTTTGGTTTGTCTCCTGCGCTTGAGTGGTGCATTGCAGGTTTCAAACCGCTTCTTGCTCTTCACGTGACATTAGCTATATCGCATTCATTGCTTCACCCTTTCGCTGAAAGTGTGGCTTTTTTATGCGCCTTCTTACGTCATATTTGCGCGAAGTTCACGATATGCTGTGTCCAGATATATGACAAGAACTTAAGCTGCAATGGTTAAACCATGATCACGGGCGTTAGTCAGGGATGGTGGTGTACGCTTAAACGCGCGTGCCTTCACGTCAAACGGTGCTATAGCTGTCAAATACCAGGAGACGGTGCACAAGCTCTTCACATATCAATACACAGTAACCACGCAGCTACCTATGTGAAGAAACGTTTAATTTTCGTTTTCTACCGATTCGCATACGAGTGAGGGATCAACCCTTTTTTTCATATATATCCGGGTTTTCATCTTTCTCCCTCATAAGGCTGAACCTTCAACCGGCTACCGGTGCTCTATGTAGAAGACGAGTCGACATAGCGTTAATGTGTACTATAACGTAAATATTCGGAACATTCACCCAATAGTGATGTAATACGCGCTGTTCAGATCACTATCCCGACCGACCCGGGCTATGCTCGATCAGGATCAGGTGCTCTTACGCAGTCATTTCTAATGATGATCCGGCCTCATCAGTAGAGACGATTGAGATGAGCGCATCGCGATCTGGATCCCAGATCGCGATTTCATTGACCTTAGCGGCAAGCTGGATCCTCATTATTCTGGACCGTGCAACAGTGACCATTGTCGGGTGGTATCGAGAAATCCGATTAGGATTGGCCCTGATCACGATGAAAAGTGCCTGTGTGACACCGGTGTAAAAAATGTTGTTGAGGATGTTTTCCTGTCTGACTGCAATACTGTGATATCCAGTTGTTTACACCTTAGTACAATTCGGTAATTTAGGCGCATATCAGGGAGCAAGATAGACTCATCTTAGGAGATCGCTTTTCTAAAGGGTCAAGTGAACTTTTTGCTTTGTCTTTGTTTGGTGTGCGACGTCTTCGATCGCAAGTGCACTACGTACTATACACTAAGCGTTGACAGCACGTGTCAACGATTACGAAAGAGCCGTCACCACTATGCCGTGATGGCATTGACCTATAATTGTCGTGACACGCAGAGACCGGCACGAAGCCGGTCGAGCAAGCGCGCGCTGACCGTGTGCCCAACTGAGTTGCCGGTTCGGCCCGCAGGTGCCCTCGTCGGCGGCCGGTTCGCGGGCGCGCGGCTCCTCCCTCGCGGCGGCGGAGTCGCGGCGGCGCGCTGGCGAGGCTTCGCCCGCGTGTCCCGCACTGGGTCTCAGTGCTGGTGTGGCTGCCGCCGGCGCTCTGTTGCCCCAGCGGTCGACCGCCACGCGCTCGGCGGTGTCGTCGACGATGGCAGCCCAGACGCCGGGCGGCGTGGCGCCGCTTCCTCCACGCTACCGCTTCAGGGACCTCATCCTGGGGGACTTCGCCTACGGCGACGACGGCACAAGGTCAGCTCTCACAGGCCGGCATGTGTGGTCTCTGTGCATGCATGCTCGATTCTGCACGTTGTTTCTCGCCTGCTGCGGGCTGCGTGAGCGCGCACACACACACGTGTTCACGA
This sequence comes from Rhipicephalus annulatus, assembly GCA_013436015.1. Classification (NCBI taxonomy): domain Eukaryota; kingdom Metazoa; phylum Arthropoda; class Arachnida; order Ixodida; family Ixodidae; genus Rhipicephalus; species Rhipicephalus annulatus. The sequence goes on from WOVY01011396.1 coordinate 49,108, forward strand.
GGCGTGTTGTGGCGTGCCTGCGTGCAGGTATAGAGACGACCTAATATACCTGCACGCATCGCTTCGTGCTTCTCTTTTCAGGCCCGTTTTTCTTTGTCCGCAGTGGGAGGAAACAGGATCTTCCTTATTGGCGGTTTTTGTCTGCTTGCGCCCTGCATTGTGATCTTGTGTAACCTGCCGGTACGTCAAGTTTCCGCACACTCACGGTTTACAGCGGGATCTGCAGACTTTCCCGCAGGCAAAGTGCAACTACGGGGACAGGCACCACAGCATGGGACCCGTACCCCACTTCCGTCGCACCACCAGCATTCAGCACACTTTTCAAATTGAAACAGAAGTTTAGATTTTTTTCTGCCAAAAAGAACAAAAAAAAGGATGGAAACTTATAGGAAGCATGCAAGATAAGTCGGCTTTCAATCTCGTTTTTGATGCGTCCTTTCGTGCTTGAAGGGTTCTGTGTTCTCTCCCAATTACCTTCACTAATACTGTCGTTTTTTATGTGCTCCTGTTCTAGCTTTGCCTTTATACTTATCAGTTTGTCAGTAATTTCAGGTAGGTGGGCGCTACTCCAACGTTGGGTTTATTTTTTATCTCGAAGCACCTGACTCGCCCAAGGGCTCACCACAGCGGAAGCCTACACCGGGCACATAAAGGACTAAAAGAGCGAAAGCAGGCAGAGGACAGCTGAGAACGCCGGTTCGCCTGAAACATAACCGAACGTGAAGCGTTCCGAATGGGACATTTTCTTGACTGTACTTGCGACCCTCAACAGTCATTGCAGTTATTTCGTGATAGAAAATGTATACTGTGTCCAAGCACAGAAACTTGGAATCACCGCAACGCGGGCACACTTCTGTGCGGCATCATTCAAGACTGAGGGCTAGAAAATGATTAGTTTTTTGTCTAATCAAAACATTAGTTGGTACTAATCGTTACAACAGCACTAATCCGCTTAAGAAAGAAGACGCTGAGGTAGAATAGCCTTGCTGCTTAGGCTTAGAGCATGACCTTACACTATTAGTTCTGTAAGATGAATTAAGATGGCAACTACCCACTGGTGAAACAAGAGGTCACACAGCATCCCTGCAGAATTAGTCAAGACACCCGTTCTAGAATTAGTCGAGGTCTGCACTAAACAGTATCATCTATTTGGGAATGCGCCAGAACATCCAACAGAGTGGGAGACTTCTCTTTTTTCTTCAATGCATAAAAACACAATGCAAAAGAAGTGAAATCATCCCCCTTGCATCTCATATAAGCGAAAAACTTTCATGAAACGCTAGAATAGCACTGATAAAAAATGGCAATAGAGTGCATCCGGGGTTCAACGTCCCTAAACCACCATATGATTATGAGAGACGCCATAGTGGATGGTTCCGGGAATGTCGACCACCTGGGGTTCTTTAACGTGCACCCAAATATGAGCACGTGGGCCTACAGCATTTTCACCTCCATCGAAAATGCAGCCGCTGCGGCCGGGATTTGACCCCGCGATCTGTGAGTCAGCAGCCGAGTACCTTAGCCACTAGACACCCGCGACGGTGCAAGAAATGATATTAGAGGAAGATGGTTCGTGAAAATGGTATGATACAGGAGAACGCACAACAAATGTAGGATGGTCGATGAAAACCAACAGTGAAAACCTTTCTATTTGCCTGTCTTAGTAAAATTAGTATTTCCGAAGATCTTATAGTTCTTCCGTGGCACTTATGCAAAAAGGCAAGAAGTGCCTACACGAGTTGGTTTCACATTTTTGTTTGAGATTTCGAAAAGCCTTGGGCATCGTTGTACTCTTTCACCATACTCATTCACCTTATGTATGCGCTATTTACGTTCAAAGTTCAGTATCGAAAACTGAAATATAGGAGTGAAAATTAGAGAAACGAGAGTAACTAGCTGACGTCATGCACACGACAGCAACTTGTATACCATGGTGCACACAGGGCTCAAAAACAGTCATCCTGAAGGTTCAAAAATCAAAGCGAGAATGCAAGAAAAAATGGGCACCTTTCATGGAATACAAAACGCAGATGTGTCAGCATCAAAGTCGAAATACGCTGAATAAAGCCCTGTTTTTTGAAAGGTATTTTATGGGAGCCATTCGTGAACATTGAGAAACTATTCATAAAAAGAATAGCTTAATTTTTTAAAGGTGTTATGAAAGAGTGGTGCTTTCAGAATCTCGTACACTACCAAACTAACAAATATCTCGGTCACAGTGCATAAAAGAGGTTGATATCGAATGTTTGGGCTAACCAAGTGTAGGGGAACTACAACTCTCTCATTTCGGTCATGTCATGCACGCCATAAGTTGAATGAAGCATAATGATAATATTAGCCAAAGGTGAAGGTAAGACAAAGTGAGTCAGCTTATGCACAAGATATTCAGATGGTATTTTTGGGGCCACGGGAAAATGTCGAGAGAAATTTAAAAAGCTTTAACAAAATTGGTCTGACCGGCAGTCGTATACGCATCGGGTCACGAACAGTCGTCATTGAATTGATAGTGACTTATGTCAATTATACCTGTCAAACGATTCAACACTGATATCATTAAGCCTGTTGGCCGGTTAGTGTTGTTTTCCGCTAACGTGTGCAGAAACAGTGCCCGCTTCAGAAGTTCAGAAATACATGTAAGAGTCCACGAGGTGCTCTTTGATCGCCTCGATTATCTCCTGATAATTTTATCATGTTTAACATGCACAGAAAGTTTACCGGATTACAAAAAACCAAAAATTACACTAAGGCAACCCTATTTTGGTGATGAAGCCCACTAAGCGTTTGGTTTAGGTGTTTAAATTAGTCAAGGTAACATTTTGATTGTTAAATTGTGGGTTTTGCGTTCGGAAACCGTGAAATGATTACAAGAGAAGTCGTAGTGAAGGGCTCTAGAAATTTTGACAGCTTGGAGTTCTTCAACATGCCCTGACGTCGTACAGTACACAGGCCTCTAGCACTTGTATTCTGCGCATTACTTGCCTTCTCTGTGTGTTGTTTCTGGAGAAAACGCACCGTGTGGTACATGAAACATGAACGAGGTCCCTGAAATCGAAAAAAGCATTGAGCCGAATTTTTGTCTTCAAATCGCCCTCATAAGATGAAAAGGTCCGCCTGCTACGTGCGTTATATGTCTGATAAGTGGAAAGCAAGCGGTGTATACCATTCAACGCCAGTGTGCGCCCGTCTGAGTGCGTGACTAAGGTCCCTAGATGAAACAAGTTTCCAAGGTAGTAACACCTTTCGCTTTCCTCCTCGCCTATGATCCTGGAGCGTCTCCTAGAAGGTTCAAAACTTTCACCAAAAAGCGAGTGTTTGGGTTCAGTTGCTACGGTGAATAGATGTAAATAAAACAAAATGGAACGAAATGAGTCGTAGAATAAACGGTTACCTTTATGAACATAAGCCGTACAACACAAAAGTAAACGGGATGTGCGTTACTCCACTGGCAACCTTGTGCAGTTATATATTCTACACCACTAGCCATTGCGTCTCGCGTCGTACTCGTACATCGTAGTTCGTCCAGTTAAAACTAGTCCAGTTCTCCGAATGTGTTTTGTTCGTGCTGTCACACAGGGAGCGCACGTCTTGCTGAATTCTGTCAGTGACCACAGGGCGTGACGTTGTGACGAGTGATTACAGCCGGCTTGAGTACACGCAAAAAAAAGAAAACCATGCCAGACACGAATTCTTGACTAGCAGCACTGCGATGACGGTTTTTTTTTAAGGCGCCCATTTTGACATTCGTGACAGCAGGTGATTCTGGTGCGGTGCACGGATCTTCCTGAAAAGTGAGTTCTACTGGTGAGGTGCCCCGAAGCAGTGCGTTTCACCTCCTTATGCCGCGCCCTAATCACCTGGTCAAGCGTGAAATGTTCCTGAAAATGCATTGATTACACGCCTCGGCTGCTCTGTATACGTGCATGCGCAAAAGTATTTATAACAACTTTAGCATGTACTTAACAGGCATTAGACGCGCTCCTGGCATTTCAATGAAAACCGACAAATAAGCTTGCTTCGCAGATTCGCGTCAACGTACTACGTCGACGGAGTTGCTCGAAAGCGTTTGCGTGAATTGTTTCATAGCTAAACTTCACGGCGTGCTTCATTTCGGATAGCACAAGGTATGTTGAATAGAGCGAAACCGTTTTCTGTTGTTCTACGGCAACCTGGCATCGTTGAAAAACTCGGCTACTGCTCTGAACGAGCACCACGAAGCAATCTTGCTCAACTTGGCGCCAACTGAAACGCTCCTCCTCTTCAGTTTATGTCCTGGCTACGATTTCGTCTTTGGTCACGGCCAGAATCTGCCTAGAGCCATATGAGCATGCGTACTCGTTTTGAACCCCTTCCATAATAATAAATAACACAACTAGCCCTTTGCAAGATCACGTGCGAGAAATTTCCAATTACAGGTGTGGATGGCAGAGAAAAAGAGGGAATAAGCGAGAGCGTGAGGAAGACGGCTGGAGAACAATGAGTGACACTGCCTTGTTAACTTGTTCCATCTATAAGGACCTTATGCGCGACGGATTGAACAAACAAAGCGACCCCTACCGCACAGCGGTACATCTGATCAGCTAGCGCTCTGTTATCGAGTGAAAAAGACATGGCTGTGATTGTAAAAGGGTGCGCATGCGCAGTGCAAGCTCTCGACTTCAGATGCTCAACGTGAAATGGCACAGCGATGCAGATTGATTGATTGATATGTGGGGTTTAACGTCTTCAAAGCACCATATGATTATGTTAGACGCCGTAGTGGAGGGCTCCGGAAATTCTGACCACCTGGGGTTCTTTAACGTGCGCCCAAATCTGAGCACGCGGGCCTACAACATTTCCGCCTCCATCGTAAATACATCCGCCACAGCCGGGATTCGAACCCACGACCTGCGGGTCAGCAGCCGAGTACCTTAGCCACTAGACCACCGGGGTGGGGCAGCGATGCAGCTTCACCTTATTCCAATCGCCACTCGTGCGTCCCAAATCGTTTTGCCAATGGGTGTACATGCGTGAAATACATGTAGCGTTTGAGGCTTTATTGTGTAGGACGCAAGGACAGTAATTCGCCGAAGCTCTTATCATACGTTGACCACCGCAGAAAAGCTATGTGAATTGCAGATGTTAATATAGGGAAAACGAAGGTGATGTTCTTTTTTTATAGATACATTCCTGTCGTTCTTGCCTTAGAGTAAAATTAAAACTATTCGGGAAGAACGCTTTGAGTTCCGTCTCTTTTTCAACGAGCGGTCGTACAAAGGGGCGCTAGAGAGTGAATGAGGCAAAGGAAATCACGCTGCTAAGCTTAAGAACGCGGGTTCGATTACAGGCCATGGCGGCCAAATTTCGATAGTGACGCAATGCGAGCACACCCGCGTGCTTACATTTAAGGTCACGTTAAGGAACCCCAGGTTGTCCGAATGAATCTTGACTCGCCCAGTAGAGCGTAGCTCATAAGGATAATATGGTTTGCAGCATAAAACGAAGTCTCATTATTTTCATCATCGTCATCATCATCGTCGTCGTCGTCGTATTATTATTATTATTATTATTATTATTATTATTATTATTATTATTATTATTATTATTATTATTATTATTATTATTATTATTACAAAGCAGTAAAACAAACTGGTGCAACGGGGCCAGTATAGTAATCACGTTACTTAATTCCCACTAGTCTGACGCAGCTGATAATACCATCACCTCGTGCCGTGTCGCAACGTTGAAATTTTTTGCTGGACTAAAAGTTGTCTTATTGTCGAAACAATGTCGTCTGTCTTAGCGGTAGGAAATTCTGTAGCAAGCCCGACGTAGACGTGAAGACCGTTCTCACACTGAAGGCACAAGATTTTGCTCTCACGGTGAAAGGGCAGGGTTTTTTTTAGTTAGTTGTTTCTTTACTAGGCGTTTTATTCCAGGTACCTTTTCCAGCATAGATTGCACAAGGGACATCGGTGAGATTGTGTCATAATGAAGAAAGAGAGAAAGAGAGAAAGAAAGAAATCACAAAGAAAGAAAGAAAGGTTTTTGTAGGAATAGGTCTTGTACCCAGGCTACTGTACATTGTTGATTGGTGCCCCTTGTTGAGGACACAGTTCTGGGAGCATCGCAGTGCAATCATCAACGACACGCTCTCTAGTGCTATCGTTACTAAAGTTATTTGTGCGCCTCTTGATTTGCCGTAGATGAGGTGGATTTGCAGGGAAGTTCAAGCGAACGTCAATGTTCTTGATTGCGATGTTCTGGCTGTAGAGATTTGTTATCTTTCTAGCGAAGCTTTCGGCTGTCTATGTTGAGTTATTCTGTGCGTAATTCGCGGCTGTTCGCTCTTAATTTATCCTCGACTATATCACTTCGCTTTTAGCCATCTTGGCGACAAGTGTGAGGCGTCCTTTCCTTCATTGCAGCGCCGTCTGAAAAAGAAGGTCGAGCGAAATCATTCTGAGCACGATCGGCGAAAAAACGCAGTTCCACAGGGAACGCTGTCTCCAGATCGAGTACTCTGATGATATATTCAGATCATAAAAGAGCAGCCGTCTATGAGGCCATCATTACTGTTCTCGTTGATTTTACTTTCTCTTACTATTTGGTTATCAGTGCCACTTCACCACTATGTCTAGCATACTAAAGAATGTGCGCCAGTCAGAAAAATCTTGGGCGCCTCATTACAGAGGGCGCCTCATTACAATCTTGGGCGCCTCATTCCACTACCACACCAGCCATTAAAATTGGCTGGTGTGGTAGTGTTAATCACTGCCTCTGCAATTCCTTCACATGTACCTAGATTTTGTCTTTGTAGTACCTTTAACGTCGACTATAGTCTTCATATAAGAACTTCATTCACGCTCTTTCATGTTTTCTTACTTATTATTGTTTTTACTTAGAACATTGGACGTCCAAGATAAATATTTGGGCAAGCAAGAGTCAATATACTCCGCCCCTCTTTTCCTTTGCTGATATCGCGATGTTCTTGCTGCTAAAATATGAAGCGAGAAGCAACGTGAAACAATTACAAGCTTTTATAGAACATAAAAATAGCTGCATGTGATAATTCGTCCCTCCAGGACCGCCAAGATAGCAGAAATGAACTGAACGTTTGATCGCGCAGGCGATCCAAGGCGGCCTTAATTCGGCGTGTTGTTCATCCGTTGTGAGCGTTCGCGAAGTAATTGTATTATGTGAAGAAAATCTGCTTTCTTATTGGAGTTTCATGGAAATGTGTTCTGTCTGTTTTGATGTGGAGAGGTTGAGTTTCATATCACCTTGGCTACTCCATATCGGTGCCTTGTTTACATTATAACTATAGCCACAAAAATCGCCTGGATCGAATGAACAATATCAAAGTAGTTGTTTCTGTCGTATACATTTTGCATCCTATCGTTTCACAAAAGCAGTCTGCTAATATGTCACTAGCTTTTTTACTGCCATCTACGCGCATGTGCGTGCTCAACGAACACTAAATGGTCAAGGACGTACACGTACGTCATCGCATTTTTGTCCTTTTTCGATCACCTGTATTGCTTAGAATGGGCTGCCACTTGGCGGGAATGATTGAATTTCTCTCTCTCTCTCTCTCTCTCTCTCTCTCTCTATATATATATATATATATATATATATATATATATATATATATATATGTGTGTGTGTGTGTGTGTGTGTGTGTGTGTGTGTGTGTTTTACTACACCGGAGTGGTGCATCGGCTATCGCCTGCACGTTCCGTCCTGCGGCGACTCGTTTCGGTTCCATCCTTCAGATTGTTCCCGCTTCTCACGCCTGCAAACTGATGGCTGTCACGTTCAGTCTCTCGAAAAGCAACCACTTTGTTAATCCCTCGTTCATCGTCGCTCACCGGCACGTGAATTCCGTGGATATGCTAACAAAAATGATGCCACCGTGATAACGCTTTCTGTTTTGGAGACTTACACAAACCGCTTCCATCTCGTCGGCGATAAGACGAAGGATTATCATAGGTTCCTGACTTATTTTTGCTCTCCTAACACGCTAGTAACCACAAAGATTTCTTCATTGTGTTAAACCCGGCAATTAGTCTGCGCTACAGCCCCTTGAAGACTATAGGTTTCTGACTTATTTTTTTGCTCTCCTAACACGCTAGTAACCACAAAGATTTCTTCATTGTGTTAAACCCGGCAATTAGTCTGCGCTACAGCCCCTTGAAGACATCCGGTTTCGTCCACTGATGGGCCTTAGTAGCGTCAGAGTCCTTCAATGCTCTGGTAGTATCTTGGGCAAAAAAAAGCTTTGGAAAATCGCCCGCCGATATTCTACAGTTTCTTTCCCGTATGTGGCAAAATGTATTCAAATAAATGTTCTGTTGAGCTACATAAAAATTATAAGGGATTCTCTTAAACGTTATGCGCACGTTCCTTTTATCTGAAAAACTGAAAAAACAAATTTATTACATTTAAAATGAGCTTCACAACGTGCTTGCAGTTTCGACGTTAGGAGCTCTTAAATGAGATGACCAGAAGTTTTCTCGGGTACAACGCTTGCAATCTTGAAACCGTATATAGAACTGCCTACCGGTTGTTCTACCGCGTTCGATTCAAGCGATGATTTCTCCGAATCGTCGCTAGGCTGCTGATTCTAAACCTGAGTCACTGGATGCAGCTCGTCATACGAGGTGTTGCGAGTACTGGCTCAAAATTTTGATGACTGAGCGACATCTCGAAAGCGTGCGCAGTGAGACGATACTGACTTACTGAAAGGTGGCTTGCCTCCTTCCATTTTCCTATTTGACGACACATCCGACACTTCTTTTTGATGCGACGCGTCTTAGGGTCGACTTCAATCCGGTGCGTGGCGTGACGATCGACCCTTACAGCGCATGCATGCCCTTCCCCTCCCTCTTTGCCGGCGAAGGCAACGAAATGCCTCCTCAGCAGTGCCACGTCCACACCTCCACCGCGCATGGGTCTCTCCCTGCCCCTCTCTCTCCTCTCCTACGCTCCCCGTAGAAACGCTTTACATGTTTTCGTGAAACAGAGCCCGTTCGTTGCTCCTAGCGAATGTTCGTCGGCCCCCACTCACATGGTGTGCACCCCCGTGCAGCTTCGCATAACGCCATGTTCCTCTTGAGCAGGGGATGTAATTTTTTTTGTATGTCCGTGAACTACAATAACGTTCATTGTGACGCATATTTTTTAACAGTCAAATAAGCGGTTTCCAGAATTTATCATGCGGTTACTCACGAATGAACCATGTCTATGTAACACCCCAAATAATTTTTGTCACTTTATCGTTACCATGAAAGAACATATACTTTTTTTAATATATGCACCTGGAGAATTTGAAATCAGCACTAAAAATTGATCCTACGGGGACGCATTTGGCGAAAAAGTTCGAGCGAGAAAGGGTGTACAAAGCAAACACGCAAAGGTTAATGTGCAATCTTCTGTTATTTCTTCCTATATATTTTCATCAGAAGTTTAAATGCTGCCGATACGAAATATCCGGGCATTGTAGAAGGACCAACACGTTGTTGTGGTCACTAGAAACGCGTCGTTGTGAAAATTGCATCATTTGGAAGCTATTCGCGACGTTTTTTATTTCCAATACACTAATTTTAGTCCCGGCTGCCTCAGCGAGACATGTTGTCGTGTAACTAGTCAAAATGCAGAGCACTGGCCTTCATCGACTGCAATTTTAACGAGCTTTGTTTTTCAGCTTACGTTGGTGAGGGGTTGTCATTTTGATGCCTGCGGGACGCTCATAATGTTCAAGTGTGATGGACGGCACACTCAAGGTTCAGGGCAGCTCGCGGGTGCTTGACTAGATTATTCATGACCATTATCGTAAAAAAGAAGCTTTTAGCGTGTACTACGCTTAAATGAGTCTTATGGGCTCTCGCCGGAAAACGGAGAAGTAATAACCCAAATCACTTGAATAATTTCTTTTTCTTAATGAGCCTGGTCTGTCCAAAGTTTTGCAACGCACAAAGCATATTTGAATATTACCGATATCGCTGCTGTAATCCACTTTTTGTTAGCTAAAATTTCCACATTACAAATGAATAATAAAAAAGACGTGAATGTAGACAGCAATATCTTATTTCAGGTTCATCTTTCCCGGCTCACTTGTTCTGCTTACGAACAGCGTATCTTATAGCCGGCGTGCGCTACAAATAAGCTGCGTCATCGATGTAGAATGCATTATATGTCAAAGTGATAATCTTCTTAAAATTTTTTTTTGTCAGAAACGGAAGAAAATCATATAAGCGTCTGCGTTTTCTTATTTGAAGCTGCAAATTAAATGCTAGTCAACCAATTAAATGCGTTAGATTCGCGTTGTATTCAGCCTACGAAACCCATAACCCACTGAAATGGTTCTTCGTGTGCTTCAAGGTTGTAGCTTTGATCTCTTGCTAAGTATATACTGTCACGGGGTCGTGAAGTGGATCAAAGGAGCAGACTGCAGGTCGGATAATAAACTGTTTGTTTGGGCCTAACTTCGGGCCACGTAAAAGAAAAGTCAGATTAGAGCAAGACGCTGGCACTGATAACGGCGACCAGAGCGTCGGCCGTCGAATAAGTGACAAGCGGCGAAGCGCGTCGGCATTTATTGGACTTGCCATCGAATGTTCAAGCGTTATTAATTGATTGATTTGTGGGGGTTAACGTCCCAAAACCACCATATGATTATGAGAGACGCCGTAGTGGAGGGCTCCGGAAATTTCGACCACCTGGGGTTCTTTAACGTGCACCCAAATCCGAGCACACGGGCCTACAACATTTCCGCCTCCATCGGAAATGCAGCCGCCGCAGCCGGGATTTGAACCCGCGACCTACGGGTCAGCAGCCGAGTACCTTAGCCACTAGACCACCGCGGCGGGGCAACTAGCGTTATTGTTATTGGCGACGTAGGTTCCAGAATAATCTGTGACGTTCGCGAGGTCGGCTTAGCCTACACAAGACGATCTACTACAGCCTTGGGGCTTTTTGAACATTGTATAGACGCGGTTTGCGCTGAAAGCAGTGTAACGGGATGATAACAAAACTTGAGGAAAGGAACGTGGAATTGCCCCCACTGAAAAAGGCATTGTGCCGACGCATTAACACAAGACGAAGGTACAGTAATAAACACAGTAAATACAATCAATAAAGAACAGTAACAACAAAATACAGTCCTGAGGTTCGTGCATGAAATGGCTTGTGACGTACGACATGGAAGACTTCAGGTCGATACGGTGCCGTTGAGAGTTCGTATAATGCCGTCAGGAACAACCTCGTAGTCGAGTGGACCGAGACGTTGAACTACTCTGTACAGTCCGAAGTAGTGTCGTGGAAGTTTTTCACTAAGTCCACGTTGGCGTATCGATGTCCATAGCCAGACACGGACACCGGACTGGTACTCCACGAAGCTTCGTCGAAGATTGTATCGGCGGCTGTCGGCCGCCTGCTGATTCTCGATGCGCAGGCGGGTGAGCTGACGAGCTTCGTCCGCGCGCTGAAGGTAGGCGGTAACGTCGAGGTTTTCTTCATCAGCGACGTTAGGCAGCATGGCGCCGAGCGTCGTTTTCGGGTTTCTTCCGTAGACCAGGTCGTACGGCGTTATCTGCGTCGTTTCTTGTACGGCGGTGTTGTATGCTAAGGTTACGTACGGAAGGATGACATCCCACGTCTTGTGTTCGATGTCGACGTACATGGCCAGCATGTCAGCGATGGTCTTGTTTAGGCGCTCGGTGAGATCATTGGTCTGTGGGTGGTAGGCTGTTGTACGGCGGTAACTTGTCTGGCTGTATACAAAAATCGCTTGGGTTAGCTCAGCAGTAAATGCCGTACCTCTGTCGGTGATGAGGACCTCCGGGGCGCCGTGACGCAGGCCGATGTTTTTGAAGAAGAATTGGGCTACCTCAGATGCACTACTTTTTGGCAGGGCTTTTGTCTCGGCGTAGCGGGTAAGGTAGTCGGTACCTGCGACAATTCATTTGTTTCCCACAGCTGATGTGGGGAACAGCCCAAGTAAGTCCATACCGATTTGCTGGAACAGACGGCGAGGTGGTTCGATGGGCTGCAGAAGTCCTGCTGGCCTTATCGGCGGTGTCTTTTGTCGCTGGCAGTCCCGGCATGTCCTCACGTAATTAGCGACGTCGGCGGCAAGGCGTGGGCAGTAGCATTTCTCTTGTATTCTCGCGAGTGTGTGGGCAAAAACCAAGGTTGACAGCCGTTGGGCCATCGTGCAGGGCATGCATATTTTGCGCTCGCATTGCCGAAGCCACGATAATAAGGTAGCTGGCTCGAGCAGGGGAGAAGTTCTTGTTCACTAGGACGTTGTTCTTCATAAAAAATGATGTCAGCTTTCGTCTGAAGACTTTTGGAGCAACAGTGGTTCGGCCCTCGAGGTATTCTACTAGCCCTCTCAGTTCTGGGTCGCCTCGCTGTCACTCGGTGAAGTCGTTGGCGCCAATGATTCCCAAAAAGTACTCATCATCCTGGTCGTCCCGTGGTTGTGGATGGACTGGAGCACAAGACAGGCAGTCGGTGTTGGAGTGTTTCCTTCCAGACTTGTACAGATGGTAATGTCGAACTCTTGAAGTCTTATGCTCCATCGTGTGAGGCGACCTGAAAGGTCCTTCAAGATAGCTAGCCAACACAGGGCGTGGTTGATTGATATGATTGATATGAGGGGTTTAACGTCCCAAAACCACCTAATGATTATGAGAGACGCCGTAGTGGAGCGCTCCGAAAATTTTGACCGCCTGGAGTTCTTTAACGTGCACCTGAATCTGAGTTCACGGGCCTTAACACAGGGCGTTGTGGTGGCTCACAACTTTGAGAGGCCTGCCGTAAAGATAAGGGTGAAATTTGGACACTGCCCAGATGATGGCAAGGCACTCCTTTTCTGTTGTGGAATAGTTGGCCTCAGGCTTTGATAGCGACTGGCTAGCGTTACTGATAACCCTTTCCAGTCCATCGGTCTTTTGTACAAAGACAGCGCTGAGTCTCACGCTACTTGCGTCGGTGTGTACTTCTGGTTCGGCATATTGTCCAAAATGCGCAAGTACTGGCGGTGTCTGCAGGCGTTGTTTGGGGATTCAGTTTGCGCTGTTTCCCATTAAAAATCGACGTCGGTCTTCGTGAGTTGCGTTAGTGGCTTGGTGATGTGTGAAAAGTCTTTGACAAAGCGTCTGTAATAGGCGCACAAGCCGAAAAAATCGGTGCACGGCCTTCTTGTCGGTGGGTGGCGGGAAGGCAGCGATGGTAGCTCTTTTCTGTAGGTCTGGGCGCACCCCAGTCTTGCTAATAAAGTGACTCAAAAACAGGAGCTCCTTGTACGCGAAGAGGCATTTTTCTGGTTTTAGTGTAGGTTCAGAGCTCTTGATTGCTTGAGGTATAGATTCGAGGCACTGGAGTTGTTCGTCGAAGATCGACGAGAACACAACGACGTCATCCAAGTAAACAAGACACGTCTAGCTGCCACTTCAAAACAGCCAGAACCGTATCCACGACTCGTTGGAAAGTCGCAGGTGCCGAGCAGAGACCAAAGGGCATCACCTTAAGCTCGAACAGGCCGTCCGGCGTTATGAAGGCAGTCTTTTCTCGGTCTGTCTCGTCGACTTCGATTTGGCAATAGCCTGTCTTGAGGTCCATCGTAGAAAAGTACCTCACATTGTGAAGGCGATCTATGGCGTCATCTATCCTTTGGAGCGGGTACACGTCCTTCTTCGTAATTTTGTTCAGGTGGTGATAGTCGACGCAGAAGCGCATAGTTGCGTTCTTTTTCACCAACACCACCGGTGACGCCTGTGGACACTTTGAAGGCTGAATGATGTCTTCGCGTAGCACTTCGTCGATTTGTTACTTTAAGGTCTCGCGTTCTCGCGTCAACACTCTGTACGGAGTCACCCGGTACTTTCTTCTGTTACGATTCGATGTTTTGTGACGGGAGTGTGTCGAATTCTAGACGATGACGAAAAGCAGTTCTTGTATTTCAGGAGCAAGTTTTTCAGCTGTTCTTATTCATACGTCGCAAGGCTCGGATTAACGTCGAAAGCTGGCTGAAGCACTTGAGTCGTTGTAGTGCATTCGGCAGAATTACTGACGGTGGAAACGTTGCTGGCTTTCAGTATTTCTTCGATGTAAGCAACCGTCGTACCTTAGCTCACGTGCTTGTACTCTTTGCTGAAGTTCGTAAGCATCAATTTTGCGTTACCTCCCCGCAGGTCGGCTATTCCTCTGGCGTCGCGAATTTCACGGTTGATTAACAGGCATTGGTCGCCTTCAACGACGCCTTGCATGTCTGTTGATTCTTGAGTGCCGACTGGAAATGCTGACGTTAGAGCGAGAAGGAATGGAGACTTGCTCTTCCAGCACAGTCAAAGCAGGCCTCCCTGATGGCGTGCGCGGTGGCAGTGCTTTTCTGTGGATAGCGTTATTGTTTCTGACCTTAGGTCGATGACGGCGCCGTGTTGACTTGAGAAGTCTATCCCAAGTATCACATCTCTGGAGCAGTGCTGCAGAATTAGAAAGCTGGCGTGATAAGTCCGGTTATTGATGGTGATTCTCTCTGCGCAAACACCAGCCGGAGTTATTACATGAGTCTCGGAGGTCCAGATTTCAAGGCCTTGCCAAGCAGTTTTCACTTTCTTTGCTTTCGTAACAAAAGTGCCACCTACGAGGGAATAGTCGGCCCCAGTGTCGACGAGAGCGGTGATGTTGGGGCCGTCGAACATTGAGTCCAAGTCGCTAGTTCGTCGTCGTGCGTTTTGGTTCGGTCGTGGCGTTGGGTCACGGCTACATCGATTTGCTCCAGTGCTCCAGACGCCAGGTCGTCTTTACGTGGGGTTGCGGCGTCCTGGTTTTCCCTGGTTGGCGTCGTGCGTCGTGTTCGGAAAGTACCATCGGAGGACTTGAGAAATACAAAGAGACAGGAAGAAAGGAAAAATAAAGTTAGAAACAGCGGAAAAGAGAAAGAAGTACATATTGCCAAAACAAGATATAAATGACAATGAAGACAATTAAAATTGGCAGTAAAATAGACAGAAAAAAGAAAAACAATAAAGAGATGAAGAAGGAAAGTCAAAAATGAAGAAAAAAAAAGAAGGCCTGTCCGGCTTTACACTTCCAACAGACTTTGCACTGCTACTGCGATTCTGCCTTTTTTTCCCCTGTACGTTTTGTTTCTAGTAAGGCTTTCAACTTGTGCGTCGGATCATCATGTTCAAAACTGCATCAGTGGTAGCTGCAATAAAATTGTCTATTTCAATATAAGGTATATGTACCCTTTAGAAATATTCACAAGCTAGATTATTAACAAGTTTGTTGTCATGCAATATATATATATATATATATATATATATATATATATATATATATATATAGATCGCCACGTGAATGCTCGCTAGATTAGATTAGATTTGTGGGGTTTAACGTCCCAAAACCACCATATGATTATGAGAGACGCCGTAGTGGAGGGCTGCGGAAATTTTGGCCACATGGTGTTCTTCAACGTGCCCCCAAATTTGAGTACACGGGCCTACAACATTTCCGCCTCCATCGGAAATGCAGCCACCGCAGCCGGGACTTGAACCCGCGACCTGCGGGTCAGCAACCGAGTACCTTAGCCACTTGACCACCGCGGCGGGGCTTGCATGCTCGCTCACTGCCACTAAATATCCACGTAGCATTCGATATACCATAATAACCAGTTTGCTGAAGCCACACCTTGCACGCCCATGTCGTACGTAATTGACTTCAGCGCAAGTGTACAAATATAACAGCTGTATATTTTAAAAAACGGTGTTCTCCTACCTGTATTTCTTTAATAGTTGTCGTGTGCTATGCTGTTGTTTACATCCAGCTTTGCATTAGGGCATTTATATCTTTTTGTATTTTGTCTCAGTGTTTTCTCAATCGGTACGCAAGTGCTTTTTATAGACGTATGTTTGTCATGCGACAGTATATCAACCTAAAACAACACAGGAAAGTGGAGTCTTCAAATGAACACTATTAGTACAACAAATATTTCTTAGAACAGCGCTTCGATAATGGTGCTCCATCGAAGCAACTTCAACATTCATTCTTTTACTATATCTGGCCATTTTATTTTCATAGCAGTAGATGAATGTAAAGGTGTGCGAGGCAAAAAAAAAACTGCAACAACAACAAGGTATTCTTTACTCAACGAGTTGACCTGACCCTTATAATTATCTGCCCGTGCTACACAGTGAAGTGGGAACTAGAACTCACGATCAGACAATGCACCTTACGTTCCGTCATACGGCGAGTAAACAGTCGATACCCATGGCGCCGCGTCGATGCTAGCTGGCACTGAGTGTCAAATTGAGGACGTAATTACGGGGCAGCACGCTGGAAAATCGGTCATCGACGACGTAATGGCATGTATGCCACAATACGCTCAAATACGACAGAAAGAGGAGGTGGATTGGAGAGAGGAAAACTGGGGCTGAACGGATACGTCACGTGGTTCGCTTCCTCACATAAGGGGTGAGAAGAGTGGGTTGGCGTCGTGTAAGTGGCGGAAGAAGGGGAAAAAAGCTACCAAGTATTAGTGTACCGGCGTGTTTACCTATAACGAAGAAGTATTGTGGTACCTGCGTCGCATAACAACTGCAACTTAATTGGCATAGTTACACAGATGAATCTGGTCGTCTCTTTACGTAACCTTCTCACTATATCTTCATTCGCTCCAGTGTGCATTCAATGCTTCTATATGGTGGCTGCCAATAACAATTTATGTTCCTTTATCCGTATGTCACGATCGAGATCAATCAATCGTAACGATCTGACTCACATCAGCACCTCCTTCTATAAGCTGAGTGTACGGGGGAAGGCGAAAGGTAAAAATAAACCTAGCTCTATAAAATATCTAGCAGAGTTTCAGTTATATTAGGCTGTAGTCTTGAAATATCATCGAAGTTAACGATCACTTTCAAGAGCTGGATTAGTAGTCGCGACCCCACTAAATTAGTACTCGGCCATAATGACACATGGGACAAACGAAATCACACACACACACACACACACACACACACACACACACACACACACACACACATATATATATATATATATATATATATATATATATATATATATTGTGCTTTAAATTGCACTATTGACATATCTTATTACAGATTTTGCAAACGTTCTGGTGCAATTAGTTTAACGACAACTGCTTTGTATAAGCTCACTGAAACTAAGTGGAAATTATTAGTTCGCGTAGAAGAGACGATTGTCAATACCGATCAATCTATTGGCGCTAGCTAGCATACATATAGCACGTGATATAGATTAAATAGCAGTTTGGACACCAGTAGTTTACGTATATACTCGGGGAATAGGGTTTGGCTGCAATAACGGTGAAATGAAGCTGGCGTGTGCCTTCAACCCTCGTCTCGATGGTGAAGGCAGACAGACCGGCGTTGTGGCTAAAACTGCTGCTGGCAAGACCATTGTGTAGAAACTTATGGCACATGCGGGCTAGCGTTGCTGCTGAGCCGTTTGCTGTGTGCGCCTAAGCGGATGGGACATTAAAATTTACCGCTTTCACAGGGTGGCGCGGGCTCTCACCTACGTGTTGTCTTGACTAAAATAAAGTTATTTTATCATCATCATCGTTTCTCTGGGTAACTGACTAACACCAACTCGTTTTCCCGTTGGCCTCAATATCGTGCATCATTAAGATGCAGTGCCCGCAACGCCACTAAGGGCGTCCTTCATCACGCCAGTGTTGTAAAACGCCTAATAGCTGTCAGGGCGCTTTTGCTTCTGCGATACTGTGTAATTGCCATATGTACTGCGTCGCGCTGGCC
>WOVY01011397.1:0-22017 GCA_013436015.1 Rhipicephalus annulatus
ACTACACTGCAAATCATTTCACACCCTTAAGGGTGGATTTTTCAATAAATCACCCATCTTACACCTATTATTTCTGCCAAACTTATCCGCACGGGTGTATTTTTCTGCAATTCCACCTTTTGTACACCCATTTGTCATTTTTAGGTGTACTATAGGTGTATGTTCGCAAATTACACCCAAGCGTGTTTCCTTGAATGTTACACCTATCATATATGCATATAGTTTAGAGCATCAATACATATCACATCTCAACGGATGCAATCAAACCGCATGCCAAAGTTCTGGTGAAGATATCGATGTTTTGGCCTTTGTTTTCAATTCCCGTATTATTCGCCAAAATATATCGTGCTATGTATTATATCTATTATACCACCGCCTATTTACATTATTCAGAACATTTCTCACATGTTCAACGACTTAATTCATGGGTTACGTTTTTGGGATTCTTACTAAAAATATTTTGCTGCCGCTCATGTCCATTCTTCCCTACTTCTCACAGAGACATCGGTAAAAGAGATTAGGTTGCGCTTAAACATAACATGAAACGATTACACATGGTTTTCGACAGGCTATCGTGCGCGCTTTCTCATTTGAAATCACACTAAGTTTTTCGTACCAGAGCTCCTGGTTTATTAAAAACGATACTCTTTCTTGGGACCTTCGACGCAAAAATTTTGGTCTGTCTGTCTGTCCGCCTGCACATTTGTCTGTTTGTCCACTCTGTACGGCATCTGGTACTTGAAACGGCCGACCCCATCCGCAGCGCCCACCAATGTTGCTCAAGATTGAGCGTTCATGCTTGTGCAATCGTCAATTAAAAAGCAATTATTGCGCATGTCTGCGGCACCATAACAACACGTATATATTCTGGATGTGCATATTTTACTAGAAAAAGCATACATAACTAATTTTAAGGACCGTAGCGCTTATCACGCTGCGCTGACCATGCAATTATTGCACGGAACGGGGAGTGTTTCCAACGCTTTTCTAAGACGATACGGTGGTGGCACCTACCGTCGCCTTGCGTTCTACACCTTATCACCTCTGAGATGGGCGCGCACACCCGTCTCAGAGCCATGCGCTTTGTTAGATTTTTTTTCAGAAAACTGCCAGATGACGCTCATGTCTCATGTGTGACGTGACTTGATGCGCTCGTTCGCCTCCGCTGCACGCTCGAGGCACTCAAACGCAGTGCCTCCAGAATACCACTCACCAATTTTCTTGCGCAGAACACCAAATAAATGTCCTGTTCACTCTCTCCACACGCAAGACTATCGTCTTTCGACGACATTTGCAGAAACATGCAGATACGGGGCCAATTTTTTAATGGGGGTCCACATATTTCCTCACACTGAAGTATTTCGCATCAATACACAAGTCCCTGATTTATTCAGTGAGCTTTAATTTAGATCCATGAACATGGATGAGTTCGAATTGAATGTTTGCAGCATTCGCATTGCTGTGGAACTAGGCATGTTTACAAATAACAGGTTAAGCTTACTCTAATGCAGCTGCTGTGCACGCATGCCGCGCCGCAGGACAAGCTTAGCGCACATCCGCTAAGCACGGGTGAACTCGTACAATGGTATGCACCACTCTGTGGGCACTTACTGTTCTTTTTTATATCCTTGATATCAACGCTTGCGCGTCACTTAATATACACGTGAACGATCGTAGACAACACTAGCGCAATGTACCCGTGCCACAAGAATGGAGAATAGTTGACTAGTTGCAGCATTGTAATTGATAGCTGTTACTGTGGCGTTACAATGCACTGATAATCGCACATTGCTATGCGCACACACAATTTAAGACTTGAAATAAAAGCAAGCGTCATTAATACTTTGTCGGTAAAAAAAAGCCTAGTCCCCAGGTTCTTGCTGAATGGCAGAGTGTTATTTAAAAGAAGCTAATAGCACAGCGGGGGTGTTGCTAGGATTTATGCATGCAGGGGGATAGAAAGAGAAAAAAAAGGGGGCCTGACCCATTTGCATGTACATTTTTGCCTGTGGTTGCATACTTAAGAAACCAAATCGGGAGCTTTCATTTTTTTTTGTGCGAAATGGGCCAAATCCTGACCCGAAAGTAGCACCAATGACACTCAATTGGCTCATACATACGTTCACCTTCCCTCTAAAACAGTAAAATTAAAACATTCTTTATACTTATCACTGTTCTAGAAAAACGTTGATAGCATGTATATGCCAAGGCAGCTTTTTTCGGTTCTAGATTTGCCCCATTTCGAATAAAAAAAGCTCCTCAAACGAACATAAGAAAGGGGTGGAGTTGTGTCAAATATAGAACAACCTCCCCGCCGCCCTTCCTAACTTTTCATTTATATCTATGTTGCACAAATAACAAATTTTGACTCCAAAATGTCGAAACAACGCCACAATCACGCCTCCCTCGGGAAAAGAAAAATGAGCATTACGAAGGCTACGCACTTGCCACCTGCACACGTCAGTGGCAAAAAAAAAACGACTTCGAAGCTCTTGCAAGCAAATAAATATGTTGTCAAGCATAAAATTTACACTATATCTTGGAGGCTTGACATAGCTTGGAAATTATATCATAAAACGGTGCTGCTATGAATTTCGGTTTCGGTTTTGAGGTCTCGGGGCAACTGCGCATCGCCATCGTCAACAGGCAGACTTTGAATTGGGTGGTAACATGTCGTATGCGTGTTTGCTGCAGGCTGACGGTGGTTTATTATTTTACTATTCACTTGCTTTGTCCAGGATGTGTACTTATACGGCTTGCACGGTTCAACTCGCGCTTACAGTAGGTACAGTACGAGTCACTGCAATCTGTGGCGCAGTCGGCAAGTACAAAACAACTTCGGTGCGGCGGAGTGTGTCTCCTCTGTCAACGGCTTTCGTTGAAGCTTGTGCACGCCGCAAGCAGAGTGTTTCCGATCAAGCAATCAACGGAGTGTACGCTGGGAGCTACATGGAGAACGCTTTTGGATTTCGTGCTATTGCTGAAAAGGTAAGCTTTCGTGCATGCGAACAACGAAGTGCAAAAGTGCGTGCCTGCCTGCCTGCCAACTCCCGATTTGCCCGCGATACTCGTCATTGCAGGAAGCGACCGTCTCTGGCGCCGGTAGCTTCGTGACCTTCGCTCGCTGTGTGCTTATCAGCTGCGATGTCTCAACAGTCGCAGCGTTCGTGAACCTCGCTGTCGCGCATGGTTAAAGAAAACGGGGGGATGTGCCGCGCGCAGATAGACCTTACGGCATGCGGCAGCGGGTGAGAAATGGGGGGGGGGGGGGGTTGAGCGAGCCGAGGCGGGCGAAAGAAATGGAATAATAATATATAATAATAATAATAAACGAAGCAGATCAACGGTAAAGGAGGCGCCAGTTGTCAGTTAGCGGGACTACAGTGGACAAATAGGGCGCGTTTATACGCGGGAGAAAAAATCCAGATTTCAGTGACTGAAGACAGGGGTGCGTTTTTAATGCGAGTAAATACGCTATTTGAAGCAAGAATCCGAAAATACTTAAAATTTGTATCAGTACCCCTTTGATGCTTGCGCTTTGCAGTGGCGTGACATGTGTTTTGTTACAAATCGTGCAGCTAACCAAAAAATTTAGATGTACCTTGTTTGGTCAGCGATTTGCGCTTTTTATGCCTTGTTAGGTTTGTTTATATTTATACTAGTATATCGTAGATAATCAGGATATAGAAATATTGATGTGTTTTAATAAGGGATTGAACAGCCACACTAATTGCACACATCTTTTTGCATTTTTGCACCATTGTAGTGCGGCACATAGAATATTGTAGAATAGAATATTTCTGTATATTTTGGTGTAGGGTTTTGGCGCTGTGGTTACATATGAAAGCTTAGCCAAAGTGTACCAACAAACACCCACAAAAAACTTTCAGTTAAGCTGATACAGCACAGATGATAATGGTGTAGGCATAGTTAGCCACTAAAGAACACGCTCGCGAAAAACGAAATGAGGATGGCGACACAGGTGGCTGTAAATGAAAGCAGGCAGACCTAACAGTTATTGTCTGTTTCATGCATTTTGTCTGTGCAGGTTTCATCCTTACGAATGCAAACACACTGATCCAACTAATAAGCCCTCCATGCATATATTCCTGTTAGCTACTTCTCCAATAAGTCGTGCATTTTTTTAATTATACATATTTATAGTCGAGCAGTTCAGAGCTTATTGAGCATATATTTAACTTACTTGTGATACATTATCTGTTGCATGGCTGTTTTTATGAATTAAAAAAATCAACTGCGAATTAGCTGCTTATGCATGCACTAGAAGAATAAGATTAGCACGTCTTATTGATTTTTTAAAGTAGTCAGTTTTAAATAATCATTTTGTTGACCAATAAGCAACCTGTGAAAGACATATTATAAAATTATCCAGTACACCAAATTTATGTAACTGGAGAAGAAATTTAGAGGTGAGCTTCCACAAATACACAGTGCTCTGTTTCCAGCAGCAGTTGTCATTTAACAAGTGCTGTTGATCCTTGCAGATTGGGGCTTGCTCGATGTTTTACACTAGTTTCACACAGTAGATTGTACATCTGTGATGAGTACATGTCTACAAAACGATCCTTCAAAGTAAATGATAAATATTGCTACCTTTTTGTCTTAATGGGTTTATATAATTTTTTGTATTACCCATTGTAGTGGCCTATTGGTTAGGGTATTCTAGCTAAGCAAGAAAACTTGGTAAAAACGCTGAAATGTGAGCATCCCAGTATATTTCAAACTTCTTGGTAGGTGCATGATTCAAGAGAGAAGCACTTTTTCACCACCACCATGGTGTAGACTCAAACATGGCACTTGCATTCGTACACTAATATGCACAGATGCTTGTAAATGTTAAAAGTGAATAGTAGTAAAGCTGAAGGTGGGGAAGCTGGAGCTTTTTATTATATGACACATCATAATGAGGTTCTGATTGTTCCCAGTATTTTTTAAATGCTTAGTTGAATGTTGTGCATCTCTTACATGCAGAATGTTGAAAGGAAAGCACACTACATCTTCTACGATGGACTGGGTGCTGACGATGCAGTGCACTCTTCATCACAACATGAAAGCAGCTGTTCCGGGCTCACGACCTCACTCAAAGGGTTGCAGCAGTGGTGGACGCTACTCATAGGGTGCACCAAATATCTTGTACATTTTAGGAACATTCCTCTGATGGGAAAGGCTTCATATCAAGCTATGTGTTCTATATACCTATTTATTTTTCCCAATATGAGTATCAGTTTGCAATCAGATTAACAGCAGTGCATAAGAAAACTGTGTACAATGCATAATGTTAGAGTTGTATGATAAACTGGAGACGGCCTAGATGTCTCCAGCTTAAAAGGTTGATTCACTAATGGGTCATTCCACGCCAAACATCCCAGCTATTTTAGCGACCATCTCAAATGTATTCGAAAAAATTGTAACAATTTACTGCATCGAAAACAGTGAAACAGTAAAATATTTCTGATAAGAAAAATTTTTGGTGCACGTAGTTGCCTTATGAACTTACCGGAATGTCGTTTTATTCTTGTTTGTGCAAAATTTTGTTTTAAAAGTACTGCTCCTTGCTTCTATACCAAAATTTTTCTACATGTTAAGTACAAGTTCATGTGTAAAGTGTTTGAAGCGCAGTAATATTAGTGCAGTTTCACTGGCACATACGCCTCCAAGACTAACAAAGTGCTTGATACGGCTGGTTGGTGCTGTATGGTAGACAAAGAAAGTGCTTAACAGCGCAAACGACAAGAAGGGAAAGAAGAGACGAGCTGAGCCCTGAACAAACAACCGAAGTTTATTGCAAACCAACTGCAATATATAGAAAACAGAATCTGTGCATAACCACGCACCATAAGCAGAATCGCACCCTACATGCACCATACAGCCTACCTTATTAACAACCGGTCATATAAGTGGACCCCAGATAACTAACTTCACAGCAGTTAAGAAAAATTGAGGGTACGCTAACACAGTAAGCACAAGTTGTTGAATGTGGAAGGCTTCACTAATCTCGTGATCGCGCCGATTTTTATATCCCTCCATGATCAAACACTATTCAAGAATTGGCTGACAACAAGACTTATTACAATGGTCTTCCAAGTGGCTAGGAAGAGAACCTTTTAGAGAGTTAGCCGTGCTCCCTCAACCGATCATTTATGGCATTGCCCTGTTTGGCCAATGTAACCGTGCGCAAAAGTAAAAAATATCTTGTCGAGAATCGCTAAAACACACTCAACATGGCGCGTAGCGTGTTTCTTAGTGCATGCTTCTTTCTTAGGTCCTTCGCTGTTGACCCAGCGACATAGCCCACCGAGTTTATCGCGTGCGCAGAACACAACCCTTACACCTATTTTGCCAGTGACCTTCTTTAGCCTTTGGGAAACTTCGTGTACGTAGGGAATAAAAGTCTTGCTAGAATGAGGCTTGTTAATTTAGCTGTTGCTTTGTCTCTTATCAGGCACTCTTAGTGACGTTAGGAGAGTCTCGGCAAGTGGAAGTTAGCTCGGGATTAGAAAAACCTGCTTGTTGAAGGCGGTGAACTTGGAGCGAGAAACTGCACTCTATCTGACGGTGACAAGAGCTAGTTAGAATTGCCTTTAGGCAGAAAAAAGCGATGCTTCACTTGACTAGCTTAGAATGGGCGGACCTAAAAAGCAGGTTATTTCTTGAGCATGGCTCGTACCACCAATATACATGATCAACAACAAAAAAAGCATTTCTAATTGTAGACATCGTAGGGTGTCGTCAGAAATAAACTCCGACGTTATTTCTAGTTTCTTCATTTCACGCCCGAAAACGTCAAATATCTCATCGGTGGTTCGCCGAGGGTCAGATTGATCGATGCGGTAAAACACTAAAAAGTCGTCAACGTAGCCGAACACTTTAACTGTACTCGTGTGATCGAAGTTAGCCATGAGACTTCTTTCATACCGCGCGAGTAAAAGGTGACAAAGAACCGGTGCTAAACATGAGCCAATGCACACATCTGCACTGGTGAGATATTTGACGTTTTTCAGCGTGAAATGAAGCAACTGGAACTAAAGTCGGAGTTTAATTCATGACGACAAGTTACAATGTCTAGACTTGAAAATGCTTTTTCTGGTTGACTATGTATATTGGCGGTACAAACCTTGCTCAAGAAAAAGCCTTCTTTTTACGTCCATCCATTCTAAGCTAGTCAAGTGAAGCATCGCTTTTTCCTGCCTAAAGGCAATTCTAACTGGCTCTTGTCACCGCCAGATAGAGTGCAGTTTCTCGCTCTAAGTTCACCGCCTTCAACAAGCAGGCTTTTCTAATCCCCTGCTAACTTCTATTGCCGAGACTCTCGTAACGTCACTAAGATTGCCTGATAAGACACAAAGCAACAGCTAACTCAACAAGCCTCATTTTAGCAAGGCTGTTATTCCCTACGTACACGAAGTTTCTTATAGGCTAAAGAAGGTCGCCGGAAAAGGTGCCGGCTCCAGTGTGTGACACCACTGATCGTCTGCGCAGCGCATCGAATTGCTGCACACACCGGCGAGGCGCGCGCGGCGGCGGAGTATCATTGCGCATGCGCAGACCAGTGTCACGCGAAATTGGCTGATCGAGGCCAGTGTAGCAAACGCTGCAAAATAGTGTAAGAGTTGCGTTCTGCGCACGCGACAAGCTCGCTGGCCTATGTCGCAGGGTCAACAGTGAAGGACCTAAGAAAGAAGCAGGCACTAAGAAACACGCTATGTGCCATGTTGAATGTGTTCTAGCGATTTTCTACAAGATATTATTTACTTGTGGACATTGGCCAAACAGGGCGATGCATGAATGATCGGTTGAGGGAGCACGCTAACTCTCTAAAAGGTTTCCTTCCCAGCCACTTGGCAGACCATTGTAATAAGTCTTGTTGTCAGCCAATTCTTGACAAGTGTTTGATCACGGGGGATATAAAAATCGGCGCGAGCACGAGATTAGTGAGGCCTTCTATATTCAACAACTTGGTGCTCCCTGTGTTAGCGTACCCTCAATTTTTCTTAACTGCTGTAAAGTTAGTTATCTGGGGTCCACTTATATGACCGGTTGTTGATAAGGTAGGCTGTATGTGCAATGCTGCTTATGGTGCGTGGTTATGCGCAGATTCTGTTTTCTATATATTGCAGTTGGTTCGCAATAAACTTTAGTTGTATGTTCAGGGCTCTGTTCTCGTGTCTTCTTTCCCTTCTTGTTGTTTGCGCTGTTAAACACTTTCTTCACCTCCCACGCCTTCAAGAACTTAACCAAAATGTGTTATATTTGCATTTTTTTCTATTGTAATACTGCACTTTCTATGAATGTCTGAGTAATAAATACTAACTACACAAAAGGTATATTTTGAGGAAATAATATTATGAGACCTCCTTAAGCTGCTATACATTACGACAAAAAATTACAAATTTCGCAGAATCGTCATTTTCGTCTGTATTGAGACGCGATTTGCACTGTCGAGTGGTCCAAATAAATATGCCCTTCAAACCTAAATCGAAAAAAAAAGGTATTTTCATATGCCAATTGTTTTCATTACATATTTTTGTTTTAAGGAAGAAAATAAGTTTTG
Organism: Rhipicephalus annulatus; assembly: GCA_013436015.1. Classification (NCBI taxonomy): domain Eukaryota; kingdom Metazoa; phylum Arthropoda; class Arachnida; order Ixodida; family Ixodidae; genus Rhipicephalus; species Rhipicephalus annulatus. The sequence goes on from WOVY01011397.1 coordinate 8,573, forward strand.
AACTTTCCCATTGATGAAAATAGAGAATTTCAAGGCGGCAGCTGTCGTATGACCAAATGGGAAGATAGGCGCTCAATGGGAATGCTAAAAAATATTTTCTTTCTGAAAACAAAAAATGTAATGATGGTATATGAAAAGAACTGTTTATTTGCTTTCAATTATGTTTAAAGGTAATTTTTAGTTGAGCCACCACATGGCGTAATCGCATCTCAATATGGACAAAAATTACGATTTTGTAAACTTTATTATTTTTTTCATAAAGTTTACCAGCTTGAGAAGTCTCAAATATTTTTTTTCTCAAAATATACCTTGCGTGGAGTAAGTATTCACTAGTCAGATATTCATACAAACTGCAGTATTGCAATACAAAAATTGCAAACATAACACGTTTTCGATTAATTCTTGGAAGCATATGTGCCAGTATAATTGCAATAATATTACTGAGCTTCAAACACCTTACACAAGAACCTTAACTCAACATGTAGGCCAAGTTTGCTATAGAACGTACTTTTAAAATAAATTTTTTCACAAACACCCAAACGACATTCCGGAAAGCTCTGAAGGCAACCACGTGACCGAACATTTTTCTCTCCGAATATCCTACCGTTTCACTGCTTTCAATACAGTTAACCAGCACAATATTTTTCTAATGCATTTGAGATGGTCGCCAAAATGGCTGGGCGTTTGGCATGAAATCACCCTAACAGCATGTCATGAGCACAGAAAAAGGTCCTATGCTTATTAAGCCCTTTATTTACCAAGAAATATATTGAAAGTGCCTCCTCTGAGGCACTGTATAACGCTGCTTTTTTTCACAGTTCTAAGGCGGCTGCACGTGCTGTTGTTGTTTACATGTGCAGCAGTGCCGTTCATATCTAGTAGAACTCGCTTTTGGGATAGTTGGTGCATGTTTGCATTAAACATTAGTCAATTTTGCGCCAAAATGACGACCACACAAACAAAGAAAACACATAAACGGGATGGGCACTCATTTGCAATTGTTTATTTCTTGAGGAAACAGGCTGATATAAACCCACTTTTCGTCAACGCATGTGCAACCTACTTGGGCCGTCCCTTACCTAATCACGCTATAGGACACATGATCGCTAGATACCGTGCTTCCAGCTCATACATGATGAGTGAAGTTTTGCTAACGCAATTGATACCCCGTTTCTTTTGTGAAAGCCCTTCGAAATTGCTCTTGGTGTGAATCCACATGAAGTGACATGCGCTCTTGAACGGGCACCGTCGTTATTCTTTGCCGTAATGGCATGTTCCCTCTCTCGATCATTGACGCAGCGCCTCGTCGTCTGGCTAACATGTCTCTTTCTGCACGATAGGGGTATTTTGTAAACCACTTCAGTGGCAGACTTCGTGAATGGCCGCGCCTGCTTCTTTTTACAGCCTTTCAGCTGCTCAGGATGATTTCCAGCGATGCACCGGCGCATCTTTGCTAGTTTGTTAGGGGCACGAACTCCATCAGTACTTCATGCCGACTCGCCACCTTTTTAAGGTTGTGTGTATGAATATATGCTATATTATGAATATATGCTACAAACAGCTGCTAGTGAGCACCCGTCCTGCCCATGTGTTTTCTTTGTGTGGTCGTTGTTTCCTCGCGAAATTGACTATTCAATTCAGGCATTCATGTCTATTTACAGCACATGTTTAATGTCTGTAGCACAATATTACAGGCTATTTTGTATTCTATTTGCATGTTCAAGAGAACAGCAGCCGCGCCAATTGTGTCAATTGGATACAATTTCCTAATTTTGCACAAAACCATTATGAAATGCCCAACCAGCTTCAATTATTTCTCAGTATTGTTAATTTTATCAAGAAACATAAAATCCATTATTCAACGTAAGTTTGTGCATCACCATCCAATTGATTGATGTGTGCAGTTTAATGTCCTAAAGCCACCATTTGATTATGAGACGCCTTAGGGAGGGCTCCAGAAATTTCGGCCACCTGGGGTTCTTGTGCACCCAAATCTAAGCAAATGGGCCTACAGCATTTTTGCCTGCAAGAAAACTGCAGCTGAATACCTTGGCGACTAAACCATCCGAGGCGGATTCATCATCATCCAATCTAATACAGATGCGCCAACCGCAATTATAACTTTTAATTGACTATATTCTAACCTCACAGCAAAAGAAAAGAGTAGAACGGTTTAAAAGAAAGTTCTCCCCCTTTTCTATGACGTCCATAACGCTTTTTAAGTCGCTTTTGTCAGAGTACGCTTTCGCTCTGCGGAAAAGTGTTTTATGATTTGGAAGTGGCTACTAATACTCGCTGTCACAGGGCACAAAATATTTTTTCCCTATATTACTCTGCCATGCAGATGCCATTCAATAACGAGTACTAGTATGAGTGCTGGCCGTCTTTCAGAGTGATTTATGAGGTTTTTGCAGCCTTAAGCTGACAATAAGGAAAATCGTATGCGACTTTTTTCTTTTCGCCAGCCCCCTTGAGCTCCTCCTTTACGAATATCTGGAATTTCTGGGTCGCCTTCCAAACAGTGTGACAAGCTCGGCAAATACTACTGTGAGTTTTACCCCCGTATTTTAGAACATCCCTTCACTAAATGCTTCGCCTTGACTTGAGAAAATTGATTCTAGCGCAGTCTCTAGGCAGAGTAAGTCACCCAATATCAGTGATAATCTGCAGCGATTCTCGAGAAACGCAGCATCATTTTTAGACAAGCGGTGACGCTGTGCTCAGCTTGTTCAAATAAGGACGAGATTCGAGTCGAGGAAGCGTTCGTAAATAGGGAGGTTAGCATTGTTTGCACTGTGGGACAGTTCAAGAGTGCTTTTATTGAAATAGCTGCACTCTCGTATATTTTCAATGAATTAGCGGATGTCAAATAAGTTCTACGTATATTTTTCTTTTGTGTGATTCAGTCTAATTTGCTGTACTACTGTAAACTTGGAGCCCCACCGCGGTAGTCTAGGGGCTATGGTACCAGGCTGCTTACCCCCAGGTCGCGGGATCGAATCACGGCTGTGGTGGCTGCACTTACGATGAAGGCAGAAACGCTGTAGGCCCGTGTGCTCAGATTTGGGTGCATGTTGAAGAACCCCAGGTGGTCGAAATTTCCGGAGCCCTCCACTACGACGTTTCTCATAACCATATGGTGGTTTTGGGACGCTAAACTGCACATTTCAATCAATGCTGTAAATATTAAATATAGGCTCAAAAATGCTGTGTTTGTTTTTCCTGAAACCTGCTCCAAATTTAAATTTTCTCCCTGGAAAAGCAAGATATGATGCTCCAAATTATTGCTCCAGATGATAGTGTGGCTGCTCCACCTCTGCTAGCTGTAAGTGGTTACTCTTTCACCCTGCTTTTGTGTGTCCATTTTATATTCTTTGATGTTGCATTGTTTCAGGGAGACATATGTGATGCGCTTGATATTTTACATCTTTAAATCAATTATTCTGCATGGTTAATATCTAGTGACACTGTTAAGCTATTGTACTCTTTGCCTATTGTTTTCACTCCTGTATTATTGTTTCTCTAGTATTGTGAATGTCTGAACACAGAAGGGTTATTGTGAAATGAAAATGCCATTTTAAGACTGTTTTGTCATTACATTCATTAGAATATCACTAGCCTTGCATAATATGCATAAGGCATGCCACAACACATGCAAACTGGGGCATATCAATGAGGCAATTGTAGTGTGCATTGATATATTATTCAGTATATTGGAGGAATAAGGCATGCTGCATTGCACTACTCTTCTTGCTGTTTGTATGCTTCACTGCACTGTGCTTTTGTGCTGCATTGAAGCGTGTTAAAATTAGTTCTTCTTTTTTAAGTGCAAATAAAGGCTCTTCTGTTGTACTTTGATATGCATGCATCGTAGTTAGAGCTCTATGCCGTACCATTGATGTCTTATTTTCGGTCTTTTGTAGCTAATGGCATTCTGTTCTGTACAATTGAAAAAGGCTTTTGATTAAGGTACATTTGTCTCTGAAGCCTGTATGTGCTCTGTGTCTAATAAAATAAAGCTTGATTTCATTTTGCACTATGGCATGACTTTGTGAACGTTTTGTTATGTGTGACAGCTCATTTTGAGTGATGCCTTCGCATTCAGCTAGGATTACATGTTATATGTGAGAGCCTTATATGCCGTGCTTCATATATGCACCATAAAAGCTGTGCTAGGGCCAGGATTACCACACTGTGGCAGGAGCCACTACAATAGGACATCTGCACATGAATGGTAAAGGGTAAGCTTTCACGTGCTTCCACAGGGGCCTACTGGAAAGGGGTAACACTCGAATCATGGTATTTTTCGCATGGGTATTGGGGCATTATTCAGCATGAACACCCCCACACCCTTTTTGCTGTTTGGGAGAATTACACCCTTACACTACTTTTGTTTTTTAAGGGTGTTAGGGTGTCAGCAATATTAGACCCTTACGCCCTTAAGATTATTTGGGTGTACATTCTCTTTTACACCCTCACTCCCTTAAGGCCACTTGGGTGTACATTTGCTTTTACACCCCAAAAAATGTTTGGGCCATAGGGTGTAAATTCAGAAATCCGCCCACGGTAATAGGTGTAGTCCTGCTTGATACACCCATTTCGTGGGGCGTAGGGGTGTGAGTTATAGACACTATAAAACACCTATATGGGTGTAATTTGGTTTACAGTGTACCTCTACCACTACCCCTTCGTCTAATACTACTACTACTAATAATAATAATATTAATATTAGAACAACTATTACTACTACTACTACTACTACTACTACTACTACTACTACCACCACCACCACCACCATTACTACTACTGAATTGAGATACCATGAAACCACCTTGAATCAAGGCTGTTGGATACTATATGTTACAGTAATTATGGCATATTTGCTCTTAGGGAAAAAGGCTGAGGTATCTCGTCGAACGCAGAACGTGATTGTTGGCGATGTCTACGTCAACACCTGTGATGCTAAAGACTATCATCATGAAAATTTTTCACGCGATGACTTCACCAAGAATGATCGTCAAAAATGAACGTCATTATGTCGGCGCGCAGGGTAACGTCACGTGATGACATGAACAGAGAATATTGTCACTGGGTCAAACATGGGCCAACCTCGGAGCCAGTGGCAATCCGACTCAGGTGCAGAAAATGTTCAGCGCGTCCAATGTTGGAGGCAGTTTACCGGCACTCTGCGCAGTGCTAGAAGCAAGAAGCCTTGAAGGGAGTGGAGGGTGTTAATGCAAGCTGCTAAGATAGTTTTCGTCTTCGAGTCTTCTTACGCAAATGCCCAAGGAGTCCCCGCAACTTTTTTCACCGGCACTAAGGTGTGTTGATAACCTGTAAGGTTGTGACCTGTCTCTTTAGATGTTCGGACAACCTCATTAAGAGACATGGTATGTGTAATGTTGAAGAAGTGTAAGCAGTCCATGTGGTGCCCATTGAGTACTGTCTTCTTGTTTACAAGTATGATAGCTCCTGGTATCTGGGTTACTGTAGGATACCTATTTGTGACAGTTCCTTCTGCTAACTGCATATCCCAGAAATTGTGTTCTCTTTCCATTGCTATAACGAATTTCAAAGCAATCAGTATTAGCAAACAACTACTGGACATGGAGCCTTGTACCACAGAATAGTGTCTCAAATAAATCAGATAAAAACACGTTGATCTTGACGGCTTCCCTGTTTTTTGTTAACACGGCAGTGAAGGCAGCTTTTTCACCTCTTCCTCTACTCAAAGTTTATTATTTTTGTTTTATTCTGTTTTTTAATTGGGGGCACGCTTGTTGCATTGATGAAGTTACAGGGGTAATCACTTTGTCATGTTTTCAACAACCCATTGTAACGAGTGGACATATATTGGAATCTTACCTAGAGAGCTAGTTATTTGACGCACACAAGTAAAGTGAAAAAGCCTTTTCATGACAGTTTGAAAGCTTGACGGACCACTTGACAGGACTTGGGAGCCTAGAGCGAGAAAAAGGCCGGGTTTTTTTACTGAGCTTGAACAGTAATACTTTTGTATACTGTTTGTGAAAAAGACCTGTAAATGTTCCAGCATACATGGTGGAACCCAGAATCCGAACTCGAATCTTGAATTCGACGGGAGCATTTTACATGGTGGCTAATAAGATTGAGGCCAATGTGCTTACGTTCTGGTCACGGTAAAAAAAAACACCAGTTGGTTGAAATTTCTGTAACCCCCCCCCCCCTATGGCGTCTCTCACAGTCCTAACGATGTTTTGGAACGTTGAAATCCTAAAGTTATTTTAATTGGAATAAGTGGTAACCAATATCTGTATATTTCGTAAACAGCCAGACAAAAAAAGCACATGAAACAGTCTTTATGAAGTATATCAAAACGTAATACACTGAATTGGTTACCTAGCTGGTAAAGGAACAATGTAAAGGGTGCGAAACAGTCATGCGAATGTAAATCAACGTTCGTTGGTTAACCGAGTAATTACATATTCCTAATTGATGCATGCAGAAGGTTATATGGAAATGAAACCTTATTTTTGAAAGGTTGAAAAAGTCTACATGCTACTGTCGAGTCTGGTCCTTCCGATATTTGCGCTCGTGTCCTTCGCATGGATGGTAGGGAAAAAGTCAGGCAAAATAAATTAAATGTGGACCTGACGAGAAACGAAAGGCAGTCAGTCCACTTGTATTTAGCAGATTGTGTTTACTAGAAATTGATCAAAAAGTATGATAAGGCGTGCGTTCTATTTAACAGGACCGTAAGTGACCCTCAGTCCTAAAACTTGAGAAGGGTTTCTTTAGCCCTCGCTACACTTTCTGCGGGTGCTATCTCAACCCCGCCACTGATTCCATAAAGTACGTGGACAGTGTCAGCACTAAGACTCGTGATTAGATTAGATTTGTGGGGTTTAACGTCCCAAAACCACCATATGATTATGAGAGACGCCGTAGTGGAGGGCTCCGGAAATTTTGATCACCTGGGGTTCTTTAACGTGCACCCAAATCTGAGTACACGGGCCTACAACATCTCCGCCTCCATCGGAAATGCAGCCGCCACAGCCGGGATTTGAACCCACGACCTGCGGGTCAGCAGCCGAGTACCTTAGCCACTAGACCACCGCGGCGGGGCGTCATTAGGGCTCGAGCCGTTCAGGATTTTGTGCTTTTCAGCTACTGGCTGTGATGCCTCGCGCAGTCGAAAGTGCGCGAAGTGGAATCAGATCAGTTGATCGCCAATGATGGTCATGTGAAACAGGGCAGAACGAGCACGTGACAGCATGGCAAAGCAAAGTAAGCGAAAATTCGGGACTGCTATCACTCATATGTGAACCAATTGAGTGTTTGTGTCTGCGTGACGTCACGTGAACAGAGTGCTCGCGTCACAAATGCTGCTTGAAAGACAGGATATGCCCGGAGAGAATAACGCATTCATTCTTCTAAATTTTAAGCATCGTTTAGGAGCCATTTAGGGAGCACCCGTTTATTTACGGAAATAGAGTGAGCTGTTGCACTAGTCGCTGCGGTTTCCAACTCTGGGAAGCGGCTCCAGTTGAACGCTTCGGTTTTAGCTCCTCTGTATACGTGCACAATGATTACAGGTCACGCAATAAATGCTCCATCTTGAAACGTGGACTTCAGAAGACATTGCTTCCTGGAATAGAGGCGCGGAGAAAGGTGGGTTCTTAAACGAAGCGTGAAAAGCGGGGAGTGAGCAAACATGGCTTTGAAGGACGGGTTCCCTATAGATGCGTAATTGGTCACGTCTTGCGCTGCGGGTTTATTTGTTATAGTGAAAGGGCTCGTCGACTTTTTCGGTATTCTGTTTCCCTGATTCGAGCGTACACTACGCACAATGAAGCTCCTTACGGCTCATTACAAATGCAAATCACCCTTTCCCGACATTGTCTGTCGCATTGCTTCAGACGATGAGGCGCTCAGGATGGCGGGATGCGTGTTGCCGCCCATAGTACGACTTCGCTCCTTACCATGCTGTCGTCTGCGGTGCTGTCGCAGACGACGCTGCTGCCATCGGTCGCGACGCCGACATCGGTGAATTTCTGTAACAGCAAAGTCTGTTCCCCTGATCCGAAATACCGAGGTGCTCTTAGTGAAGCTTTTCTCGCACTCACGGATTTTGAGAGTTAGATTGATTAGGTATAGGTTCACTTTACAAATGATACGTTAAAATATCGTCAACTCAGGCATAGTCTCCTGCAGTGTAGTAAAGCGATGCGTGAAAAAAGAGTAACGAATAAAGTATAAACATATGATAGCCACGTGTAGTAATAGTGTAGAAATGGATTCATTGAAATATCCGCTGGTTTTCTTGTAAGCAAATGAGATAACTGCGGCACTTAAATGAGCCGACCTCAGTCCCGACCTTCTTTCAAGATAGCTTCAGCAATCCGCTAGCTGTTGCACAACGAAGAAACGGTAAGGTAAACAAGACATAGAAACAAAGATCACGAACACTGTTGTGCGCGTTTTACTACCAGACACCTAGGACAAGGTGTTCCGTAGTACATTATGTAGAGTCAACTCTAAATTTTTGTCCTTTATCAGGTATACTTACCAAAGGAATGAAAGATGCCCACGCTTGTCGCACGTCGAAATAACCTTGAGGTTAAGATAACTACACCTTGTCTTATATATATACTTTATCTCTTCATGTGCTGGTTATACTGTAGTGTTTTATGGATTACTTCACTGTAATACTGTGTGGTGCAGAGAACTGAAGTACAGCCGCAGACTTAAATTAGCACACTACGCTGGAGCATCGATCGGTATCTGTTGCTTTATTTCGATAACAATTATATGGGCACTCTCGGCTGAATTTCACCGCCTTCCCTCACTGTATATGTATACGTATCTATGAGTATGTAAACGCAAGAAAGAAAAATAATCCATAAAAGACTCCGGCATGCAGAATCGAACTTGGGACCTCTCAGACGTGAGTGCGAGGCATTATTTACTGAACCACATGAAGCACCTCCTTCAACGTTCAACTAGGGAGCTATCTATATCTGCAACTTACCTGTGCTGATGGCTATCTCGGGGGAAATTTCATGTTTTCAGCATTACCAGTAAGATGGGGCAATGAGTGGACTCAGAGTAAAGGTCGGTGCCAAGTTCGTCGCGATGCGCCGATAGGCGCTCATCTCCACGCGTGCCGTTTCTCCGCGCAGAGAAGGGGTCTTCCCCGCGCACTTATCCTCTGGTGGGAGACAATTGCGTGCCTTCGACTTTGACTGGAATAATTGCGTTTATTGGCCGGACACACATTGATCACTTCGCTCTCTGAACAGGTCCCGTTTGCGGAAAGAGTGCGCTTTTCCAACAAAAAGAAATAACAACTGAGACACTTGTTATTTTTCACTCATTCCAGTAGCTATGATTGTTTCATGCATCGTTATTCTTTAAACAGCGCGTTAAGTCTCGAGCTGTAAATAGTGTTTCCTCTCGTCCTGTGTGTGTGGTTTTCATGCGTGATCTGTGCTTGAGCAGCGCGCTCGTTTCGACCTGCTTGCCGTTCGCAACGTCACATTTTAGTTGGCTGCTATCGCATTCATTGCTTCGCCTTTGAGGCGAAACTGACTTTCTTAGTTACTTACATGCGCATACCGCTTTCAGGGTTGCTGCTCAGTGCTCCTCGTTATTAGCCTTTATTTATTATTATGTGTGCTATGTCGAGAGAGTGCGTTTTTTTAATGGTTGAGCAGCATGCTGCCAGAAAACGCATGGCGGTGGAAAGGAGGCTACAATGGCTCCCAAGAGCGAACGCTCGCTGGCAAATGGTTAGTCACTAGTGAAAAAATACTGCCCGTGTATGTTTGAACTCGTTGTTTTCGTTTGTTGTTTGTTTGTTGGTATCCTTTAATCCATGGCTCGTACCCACTCTGGGGGATTGGCCAAGAGAACAAATAGCCTCATATGAACGATAACTGCATTATTGCTTACAACGAAAAAAAAGGGGGGGGGAGGTGTATAGGGAAGACAGTATGTTGAAAAAAAAAGAAATAAACCAAAGATTTAGATAGTGAGAAAAAAATCTATAACAAAGTAGACACTAATAGCTACAAACTTGATTTTAAGAGCCGACCAGACAGCTCGTTTTGCCAACCCGATTAATTTGGTATGTCACGGATTTATCCAGAATCGGAAGTTACTTTTCGACCCGTTTTTTTAGTATTTGTTAACGAGGGCTTTATGTTGAAAAACGTTTAGAGTCTCGAATAAAATTACACACCGCATCGAATACATCTCTGTGGCAATTTCCCAAAACAGAGGCACCAAAACTTAGAACATTTTCTGTGGTTAAATTTAAACCTAGCTTCGCAAATGGAATAGCTAAAAGTCGTTTCCGAATTAATGCATAGTTACGACATGTGCCAAAATAATGTTCAATAGTTTCTGAGTCTTCGCAGAACGGACAAAGGGGGGAAAGTGTCAGACAGCTCTGTGTAAATAAAAATTTAATGAGGGGACACGGCACCAGAATCTAGAAATTATCATTTCAAGTTTTTTTGACGGACTCCACTGGGCTTTCCATGGAAATTTGAGGTGCTGATAATCTGTCCAGTGTGTGATATTTTCTAAACTATCTGTAAAAATAGCGAATTTCCTATATCTAACCCCTGATAAGTATTCTAACTCGGGAAGTACTGAAATTACTTGTCCATCGAGTGATGCTCGTGCCAAGCATCTGCCAATTCATTTAATTGTAATCTGCAGTGACCTGGGACCCACACTAATTTGAGGAGTTTTAAATGCGGCGGTGCTAATGTGTGGAACGCTGCTAGGGCACGAGATTGTTCAGAGTTTGTCAGAGCTGCACACACCGAAAGTGAGTCTGTTAGGATGATTGCACTGGTCTCTGTCGTAGGAATTTTACGAAGGGCTAAAATAATAGCTACTAGCTCAGCTTTCAAATATAGGAGTAAAAATCTGGAAGCCTTACTGAAAAAGACCAGCCGAGGGAATCAGACGCAATTCCTACACCTGCCTTTTCATTGTTGACAGAAGCATCTGTAGCTATTACAGTTTTTGTTTCTGCATGTACCAAGTAATCGTTTAATGTAGCGGTCAAAAATCTCAGAGATTGCAACTTGGCTTGTGGGGGGAAGATTTCATCGTACTCTATTCTATAGTTGATGGTAGAAAAATTAGTTTCAATTACTGTGCTATTGTCTACATTTATGCAATCCAGTTTCTTTTTAGTGAAAATTATCTGAGGGGTATGGAATCGAGGCCAATGTGCAAGAAAGAAAGAGTCAGGGTCGCTGATAAATGCGTACTCTGATCTTCGCGCCGGTAAACTGTAGAACTTTAAGAAGGTTTGAACCGTTAGAATGCGGAATCGACAGAGGAGTGTTGGCAATCGCGCTTCTTGATACAATACACTATTCGCCACGAACCTGGGAAGTCCCAGGCATATTCGCAGGGCTTCCCGCTCTAACAATACTAGCGGTTTAATTTTATAATCAGCGGCCCCCGAGAATAATACACACCCCAATTCAAATATTGGTCGCACATACATTTTATATACCATTAACATCGTGTGTCTGCGCAGCCCGTATTTTCTGTTGCTTAACCTGCGTAATAAACCTAACGCCCGTTGTGCCTTTGCTGTTATATATTCAATGTGTGGGCTCCAATTTAGTTTTTCATTATAAATCATTCCTAAGTACTTGACTGAATCTACTTGTGGAATAGGTTCCCGATTACAAAATACAGAATTGAAAACTGTATCTGCTATAGGAAACACCAAGAGCGCACTTTTACTGATGTTCAATGACAATGAAATGGATTGCAACCAAATTTCCAGTGTATTAATATATCTTTGCAAGGTTTTTGATGTAGTGAGTAAATGTCACTCTCTGCAGCGAAGAACGCGATATCATCTGCATAAATGTAGACAGTGACATCCTGAACAATTGGAATAGAGCTCATCAGTATATTGAATAATGCTGGAAATAGGACGGACCCTTGTGGAACACCACGTTTCTCTTTGAATTTATGCGAACAACAGCCATCCTTCACGCAATACAATTCCCTTGATTTTAGGAATTCTGCTATCCACTCAGTAATATACTGAGGAAACTTCAGACTCTGCAAGGTGGTCAGTAGAATAGAGTGCTCGACACTGTCGTACGCTTAGCTATGTCGAGAGTTACTAATGCGGCGTACTGTTTCCTTTTACGAGCAAGCTGTATTCGACTCTCTAAATCCACATGGGCGCACAAATTGAGCATTCACAACGAAAACCAATTTGATTTGGCTTTAATATGACTTATTTGTCATCCAGGAGTTTATTCGCCCTTTAGAACCCTCTCTATGAGTTTCACCATGTTCGAAGTTAGCGAGATGGGTCTGATATTTTCTATGTTGAAACCTACTCCTTGCTTTTTTTATTAATGGGATTACCTTAGATATTTTCCAGTCATACGGTATCCAGGCATTCTTAAAGAGTAGTTTATGAGATTAATGACGTCGCCGAGGGATAGCTTGAATAAAATTTTAATCATAGGAACTGTGATTCCGTCTGGACCAGGAGCTGACGATGGTAGATCTCGAATAACTTTCGATGCTTCAGACAGCGTTACGTTTTCGAAGTCAGTGCTTATGCTAGACTTTTGTCAGTTGAAAGCCATAATCGAAGAAAATCTAATTTTTAGACCTCTGCCAATTGACTCTAAAGAGTTCTTCGTTTCTTCCAATGATAGTTTTTCATAATTAGTATTTAATGTAGACGGCAGGATTTTGCGAGATCGCATATATTGAAATAAAGCTTTCTTATTTTTGGATTTCGAGAGAAAATCAATATGTCTTTTATCATAATCTTCTTTAGCTTGGGCCACGGTGTGTTTAAATACAGCGGCAAGAAATTTATAATCAGCCCAGTTCTTAGGGGCCTGATTATGTATTAGCTTCTTCCAAGCTGCCTGTCTTCGTCTGTGATCTCTTGAACAGTTGGAATTCCACCAGGGGCTATAGGGTATTCTCTTCGCCAATTTAACAGTAAATTCAGCGTTTTTGTATGCCCTTTCAATTACTGCGCTTATTTTCATAGCTTTAGTGTCATCCTCCATCCTGAGAAGGAGCGTCTGAAGCAGTTTTTAGGTCGTGTTGAAATTTTGCATAATTTATATAGGTTCGGGCATGGAAGCATGATGGTTTGACGGGGCAAGCGATCTCGAACATTATTGGAAAGTGGTCACTGTTGGAGGCGCAATCAAGGGCTGTCCACGATGTACTAGCAATGGCCGAGCTTACAAGCTTAAATCTAAGGCGGAGCGTGAATGACCTCGAATAAATGTGGGAGTTCTAGCGTTAAGGCACAATAAGTTGTTGTCTACGACCCAGTCCCACAACCGTTGTCCACACTGATCAGTTCTAAAAACCCAGCAGGTATGGTGAGAGTTGAAGTCACCAACTATAATTTTTTTCTTTACACCTGAATTAGCAGCCAT
>WOVY01011398.1:0-179298 GCA_013436015.1 Rhipicephalus annulatus
ACAAAGATTAGATAGTGAGAAAAAAATCAAATAAAAGTAGATACTAATAGCTACAACTTGATTTTGGGGGAGCCGACCAGACAGCTGGTTTTGCCAACCCATTAATTTGGTATGTCACGATTTATCCAGAATAGAAAATTACTTTTCGACCCGTTTTTTTTAGTATTTGTTAACGAGGGCTTTATGTTGAAAAACGTTTAGAGTCTTGAATAAAATTACACACCGCATCGAATGCATCTCTGTGGCAATTTCCCAAAACAGAGGCACCAAAACTTAGAACATTTTCTGCGGTTAAATTTAAACCTAGTTTCGCAAATGGAATATCTAAAAGTCGTTTCCTAATTAATGCATAGTTACGACATGAGCCAAAATAATGTTCAATAGTTTCTGATTCTTCGCAGAACGGACAAACAAAGGGGGAAAGTGTCAGACCAGCTCTGTGTAAATAAAAATTTAATGGGGGACACGGCACCGGAATCTAGAAATTATAATTTCAAGTTTTTTTGACGGACTCCACTGGGCTTTCCATGGAAATTTGAGGTGCTGATAATCTGTCCATTGTGTGATATTTTCTAAACTATCTGTAAAAATAGCGAATTTCCTATACCTAACCCCTGATAAGTATTCCAACTCGGGAAAGTACTGAAATTACTGGTCCATCGAGTGATGCTCGTGCCAAAGCATCTGCCAATTCATTTAATTGTAATCCGCAGTGACCTGGGACCCACACTAATTTGAGGAGTTTTAAATGCGGCGGTGCTAATGTGTGGAACGCTGCTAGGGCACGAGATTGTTCAGAGTTGTCAGAGCTGCACACACCGAAAGTGAGTCTGTTAGGATGATTGCACTGGTCTCTGTCGTAGGAATTTTACGAAGGGCTAAAATAATAGCTACTAGCTCAGCTTCAAATATAGGAGTAAAATCTGGAAGCCTTACTGAAAAGACCAGCCGAGGGAATCAGACGCAATTCCTACACCTGCCTTTTCATTGTTGACAGAAGCATCTGTAGCTATTACATTTTTTGTTTCTGCATGTACCAAGTAATCGTTTAATGTAGTGGTCAAAAATTTCAGAGATTGCAACTTGGCTTGTGGGGGGAAGATTTCATCGTACTCTATTCTAATGTTGATGGTAGAAAAATTAGTTTCATTTACTGTGCTAATGTCTACATTTATGCAATCCAGTTTTCTTTTTAGCGAAATTATCTGAGGGGTATGAAATTGAGGCCAATGTGCAAGAAAGAAAGAGTCAGGGTCGCTGATAAATGCGTACTCTGATCTTCGCGCCGGTAAACTGTAGAACTTTAGGAAGGTTTGAACCGTTAGAATGCGGAATCGACAGAGGAGTGTTGGCAATCGCGCTTCTTGATACAATACACTATTCGCCACGAACCTGAGAAGTCCCAGGCATATTCGCAGGGCTTCTCGCTCTAACAATACTAGCGGTTTAATTTTATAATCAGCGGCCCCCGAGAAATAATACACACCCAAATTCCAATATTGGTCGCACATACATTTTATATATCATTAACATCGTGTGTCTGCGCAGCCCGTATTTTCTGTTGCTTAACCTGCGTAATAAACCTAACGCCCGTTGTGCCTTTGCTGTTATATATTCAATGTGTGGGCTCCAATTTAGTTTTTCATTATAAATCATTCCTAAGTACTTGACTGAATCTACTTGTGGAATAGGTTTCCCGATTATACAATACGGAAATTGAAACTGTATCTGCTATAATAAACACCACGAGCGCACTTTTACTGATGTTCAATGACAATGAAATGGATTGCAACCAAATTTCTAGTGTATTATTATAACTTTGCAGTTTTTGATGTAGTGAGTAAATGTCGCTCTCTGCAGCGAAGAACGCGATATCATCTGCATAAATGTAGACAGTGACATCCTGAACAATTGGAATAGAGCTCATCAGTATATTGAATAATGCTGGAGATAGGACGGACCTTGTGGAACACCACGTTCTGTTTGAATATTTATGCGAACAACAGCCATCCTTCACGCAATACAATTCCCTTGATTTTAGGAATTCTGCTATCCACTCAGTAATATACTGAGGAAACTTTAGACTCTGCAAGGTGGTCAGTAGAATAGAGTGCTCGACACTGTCGCACGCTTTAGCTATGCCGAGAGTTACTAATGCGGCGTCGTACTGTTTCCTTTTACGAGCAAGCTGTATTCGACTCTCTAAATCCGCATGGGCGCACCAAATTGAGCATTCACAACGAAAACCAATTTGATTTGGCTTTAATATGACCTTATTCGTCATCCAGGAGTTTATTCGGCCCTTTAGAACCCTCTCTATGAGTTTCACCATGTTCGAAGTTAGCGAGATGGGTCTGATATTTTCTATGGTATAACCTACTCCTTGCTTTTTATTAATGGGATTACCTTAGATATTTTCCAGTCATACGGTATCCAGGCATTCTTTAAAGAGTAGTTATGAGATTAATGACGTCGCCGGGGGATAGCTTGAATAAAATTTTAATCATAGGAACTGCGATTCCATCTGGACCAGGAGCTGACGATGGTAGATCTCGAATGACTTTGATGCTTCAGACAGCGTTACGTTTTCGAAGTCAGTGCTTATGCTAGACTTTGCCAGTTGAAAGCCATAATGGAAGAAAATCTAATTTCTAGACCTCTGCCAATTGACTCTAAAGAGTTTTTCGTTTCTTCCAATGATAGTTTTTAATAATTAGTATTTAATGTAGACGGCAGGATTTTGCGAGATCGCATATATTGAAATAAAGCTTTCTTATTTTTGGATTTGGAGAGAAAATCGAAATGTCTTTTATCATAATCTTCTTTAGCATTGGGCCACCGTGTGTTTAAATACAGCGGCAAGAAATTTATAATCTGCCCAGTTCTTAGGGGACTGATTATGTATTAGCTTCTTCCAAGCTGCCCGTCTTCGTCTGTGATCTCGTGAACAGTTGGAATTCCACCAGGGGCTATAGGGTATTCTCTTCGCCAATTTGACAGTAAATTCAGCGTTTTCGTATGCCCTTTTAATTACTGCGCTTATTTTCATAGCTTTAGTGTCATCTCCATCCTGAGAAGGAGCGTCTAAGCAGTTTTTAGGTCGTGTTGAAACTTTGCATAATTTATATAGGTTCGGGCATGGAAGCATGATGGTTTGACGAGGCAAGCGATCTCGAACATTATTGGAAAGTGGTCACTGTTGGAGGCGCAATCAAGGGCCGTCCACGATGTACTAGCAATGGCCGAGATTACAAAGCTTAAATCTAAGGCGGAGCGTGAATGACCTCGAATAAATGTGGGAGTTCTAGCGTTAAGGCACAATAAGTTGTTGTCTACCGACCAGTCCCACAACCGTTGTCCACACTGATCAGTTCTAAAACCCCAGCAGGTATGGTGAGAGTTGAAGTCACCAACTATAATTTTTTCTTTACAGCCTGAATTAGCAGCCATATCTAACAGTCTCGTGTCTTGAACGCCTACAGGAAAGTAGACGTTTATTAGCGAGAAAGGCAAGTATCCTGGCAAGGTAATATCTAACGCGAAAATTTCGCATTCAGAAGACATACATTTGTATGAGTTTTTGACTTTTAAACTAATTTTATTGTTTATAAAGAAAGCTAACCCTCCACCTTTGGATGGACGGTCTAGACGAAAGGTTTGGAAGTTGGGTAGGTGAAATACATGATGTGTGGATAACCAAGTTTCTTGTAATGCAATAATAGCCGGATCGAATTTGGAAGACAGGTATAACAGATTTGTTATGGCTGAGTGAAGAGATCGGCAATTCAAATGTATAATTTTAAGAGACCCTATGATTTCGTTAAAATGGTTTCGGCAATCACCTTTTCTAAATACTTTCTTTTAGAAAATCTGTTTTTGAAAGGTTGTCTTTCTGGTTTTTCTTGCTTTTTACATGTTTCGGCGAGCTAGGTTTTTTCGATGCAGGGGATCTAGAACGCTTTAGGCATTTGAGATCTATGTCCATATTTTGTGTGTCCTGAGAAGTTTCCTGTGCACCCTCGCTTAGCCTCTGAACGCCTTCTCCAGAGGGCTCTGTAGACTGTGCATCTGGTGGAGTTATCTCAGATTCTGCCTCACTTGCCGGTGTGCAGACTCAGCATTTTTTACAGCCGTACTTATATCTATATGCGCTCCATAGACTTGTGCGATTTGGTTATTCACAATGTGTGACAGCGACTCACATAGGGTGGTAGCAAGGCGCTGCATAGCCTTATCCACAGCCTTCTCGATCATATCCGCAATTGATAGGGAAAAGGATGCTTCCATTGCTATGTTATGGCGGGCAGCTGCTCCGGCATATCCTTGAGTTCGGGCTTGGATTTCAGTAATGGCATCCTTTCGGGAGCATCGCCTTCTGTCGACAATTTCAAGTATTTGGATTTCACGTGCCTTGGCTGAGCAGTTTGGGTTATCAGCGCAGTGTGCTTCATGGCAAAGACAGCACTTTTCTTCATTACTTTTACAGTCGTTTGAATTGTGCGTCTCACCACAAATTCTGCATCTAGGTACTGACCTGCACCCTTTCACTGTGTGCCCATAACGCCAACACTTAATACACTGTAGGGGACGAGGTGATAGTGGCTCCACTCTGTATGTTAAAGGCCACGCTTTGATTTCGGTTGGGCGATTCGACCCGGCAAATGTAGCAATCACGGACTCCGTTGGTACCTTGTTCTTGTCCACAACTCGACTACACTTATAGATAGCTATCACACCTGCTTCTGAAAACATATCTAATATCTCAGTTGGGGTCAAGTTGACATCGACACCCCGAACGAGGCCTTTGACGCAAGCTAGGTGAGGTGGAATGAATGCGCTCACCGGGTTGGTAGCGAATACCGAGCATTTTAGTAGGTCTCGAACACAGAGCTGGTCAGACGAGAAGCAAAGAATGCCACCCTTGCCGAACTGCCTGACCTCTGTGATGCTTTGGTAGTGAGTTGTAGCGGCTCTCAACTCCGTCTCGAATCATTTTTGGATTCTTGCATCACGTATGATACCATGGAGTTGCTTGGGACCAATGCCACAGGAACGGATGAGATGCTCATTGCGTAGAAACAAGTCCACTGGTAATTCCTGCGAAGGAAGAGAAGCAACCAGAGGAAAGCCCTGGTCAGGTGAAGGTAAAAAGGCATCCTGCCTGTACGTAACCTAGCGAAAATACACTCGCTAAATCAATAAGGACTCTATAGAAACGCTTACGAAAAAGAGAATAATAAAATCAATCACAACTATTGACAATTCTTCGGCCAAACCCTCAGAGCAGGCACAACGTCAGTCGCTGTTCGGAAGCTCGAGCCCGGGTTTCTTCTTCTTCTTCTTCGTCTTCTTCTTCTTCTTCTTCTTCTTCTCTTCTTCTTCTTCTTCTTCTTCTTCTTCTGTCTTCTTCTTCTTCTTCTTCTTCTTCGTCTTCTTCTTCTTCCTTCTTCTTCTTCTTCTTCTTCTTCGTCTTCTTCTTCTGTCTTTGGTCTTCTTTTCTTCTTCTTCTTCTTCTTCTTCTTCAATGCCTAAGGTTTTTTTGTTGAAATGTTACAAGTTTAAATTATTACTTTATTATGAAAAATAAATATATTTTTGACCCTTTCCCTCAGTAAGTGTATTAGATTAATTAACAAGGGGCCGTCCGATTCACAGTTCATTTCCCGGAGTAGGGTTGCGCCAAGAAGTTGAAGGACCGAGCGGTCTGGCCGAATGAGGCAGCATTCATGGCATCATAAGGCATGGTCGCTAACGCTAGGTTTTTTTAAGTCGTAGTAAACTCCACGTAAAGCGTTGGTCATCATGGCTGGATGTAGGCGCGTAAGCCTGTACCACCTTCATCTTGTATCTTTTATTCAATTTATATACGATACCTACCACCCTTTCATTATTGCTACAGTATTCCTCTATGTTGCCAGCTATGTTTCTGTAAATTAGGAACCCCACTCCCAGTTCTCTTCTGTCAGCCAAGTCCCGGTAGCAAGGGACGTGCCCATTCTGTAGCACCGTATAGGCCTCATCTGTCCTCCTAACCTCACTGAGCCCTATTATATCCCATTTAACACCCTCTAGCTCCTCGAATAGTACAGCTAGACTTCCCTCTCTAGATAACCTGCGCTTCGCCGATGACATTGCATTGCTGAGTAACTCAGAGGATGAGTTGCAACTCATGGTTACGGAGTTAGACAAGGAGAGCAGAAAGGTGGGTCTTAATTAATCTGCAGATAACGAAAGTAATGTACAACAACCTCGGAAAAGAGCAGCGCTTCGAGATAGGTAATAGTGCACTTCAAGTTGTAAAATACTATGTCTACTTAGGGCAGGTAATAACCGCAGAGCCGAACCACGAGATTGAAGTAACTAGAAGAATAAGAATGGGCTGGAGCACATTCGGCAAGCACTCTCAAATTACGACAGATAGATTGCCACTATCCCTCAAGATGAAGGTGTATAACAGCTGTGTGTTCCCGGTACTTAGCTACGGAGCAGAAACCTGGAGACTTACAAAGAGGGTTCAGCTTAAATTGAGGCCGACGCCAGCAAGCAATGGAAAGAAAAATGGTAGGTGTAACCTTAAGTGACAAGAAGAGAGCAGAGTGGATTAGGGGACAAACGGGGGTTTAGGATATCATAGTTGAAACAAAGAAGAAGAAATGGACACGGGCCGGGCATGTAGCACGTAGACAGGATAACCGCTGGTCATTAAGGGTAACAAACTGGATTCCCAGAGAAGGGAAGCGGGTTAGGGGGAGACAGAAGGTTAGGTGGGAAATGAGATTAAGAAGTTTGCGGGAATAAATTGGCAGCAGCAAGCTCGGGACCGGGTTAACTGGCGGAACATGGAGAGGCCTTTGTCCTGCAGTGGACGTAGTCAGGCTGGTGATGATGATGATGATGATGATGATGATGATGATGAAAGCGTTGGTTGCTGAAGACCCTCACAGAAGCCTCAAGTAGAACGACGGCTGGGATGGTTCCCAATTGGCTGGGAGGAAAAGGACACTCGTGAAATTGAAGCACAAAATGGATACGTACGCACGCTGCTAGGTACGTTTTTGTTACTGCACGCATGCACCACGTGTTGTCATTGTCTAAACCCTAAAGTACTAGGATAACACAGCCTCGAGAAGATGCGAGCCACAAAAATGCTGGGAAGTCGGGAGACATTTCGCCTGCAGTGACCGCACTATGTCCGCACGACCTTATGCTGTTCTAAGGTACTCTGATGCTGACCCGCAGGTCACGGGATCAAATCGCGGCCTCGGCGGCTGCACTTCCGATGGAGGCGGAAGTGTTGTAGGCCCGTGTACTCATATTTGAGTGCACGTTAATGAACCCCAGGTTGTAGAAATTTCCGGAGCCCTCCAATACAGCGTCTCTCATATTCATATGGTGGTTTTGGGACGTTAAACCCCACTAATCAATCAATCAACCTTACGCTGTATGGAAGTGATGGTTTACACCAATAAGTGCCGTATAACACGACAGCGTTAAAGAGCTTGTTTGGCAGAAATTAGGGCGTCGCGGTTACTGCCGTTGGTTGTGAGCCAAAAGTCATCTTGTTGGTGACCGCGAAATCGAGAACGAAGTGAACAAGGTAAATAATCAAAACTTTATGGTCCGAGTGAGGATCGAATCCAAGCCATTTGCGTGGAAAGTAGGTGTTCTGCCACGCAGCCACGCCTCTTTATTTTATTGAAATAGTATTGAAAGTCGGGCTAGTTGGGACCAATGCATTATCGTGTCGAGTTCGCGCTGTGACCCAAAATGTATCTTTCTTTAATGTACTTAAAAAATCAAGTATTAGAAGGCACAATAAAGGCACAAAGCAAACAAAAGTACAATCACATGTTCAAGGAAACACTCAATAGCTAACACAGGGTGTAGTAGAACAGAGACAGTTCTTCACATCGTGTTATACAGGAAAGGGGGCCAGGCCAAACACCTGCCCGACACGGGGTACCATTGCGGTCCAAATTTCGGGTTGTCCCAAATGCCCTTACGGCGAATAACTATTCGATTAAATTGTATGTTTGAAGAAGTGATGGCTTCTGCATAACGGTCTTACGTGTCTTCCATAAGCTGTGCATGTCCATGAGGAAAAAAAAATGTGACACTTCATCAAGCATGTTGGTAGAAGATGACGTATAATGTGACAATTAATGAGAAAACTTTGTTTCAGTGCTCGCCGATGGACATTCCAGGACAGCATAGACAAGCACCCGTAGATTTAGCATTCGTCAACCAACGCCCGCAAGAGGTTGGCGTGCGACGCATGTGCGACGCAAGGGAAAAGCTTTGTGTCCATGGAAATACAGTGAAAATAACCCATTCTATAGAAACCCGTGCGTTCTGTGTGCAGACTTCACAATACAACCCGTAATATTGTAGCAATAGAGCATGGCACAAGGGTGGATTACCGCTTGGTGCCAGAACAAGTGATGTTGATGATGATATTCATCTCACACTGCTGGTGCCTACTGCCAATGGGCGATCGGCCAAGAAAAGGGTGACAGTATCTTTAAGTTGGGGGACTATGGATTAAAACATTCAATGAAAATGAAATCTAGAAAATCAAATCGTAAATAATGAATCATAAGGGTGCAAAAGCATAACGACTTCATTGTTGAAAGCCGGCCACCCATTAGAAAAGGCACAGACGTTATGGCGCTTATTCCCTCAAGACCACGTAATGCGCGCATAGCAAGTTGGAAAGGAAAGAACGCCCCAATTTTGACTTATGAGTGGACAGATTTGAGAATGTAAACGTACAATAATGAAAAGTAAAAAAAAAACACTTTCCCAGGTGAGGCTCGAACTCACAACCCCAGCATAGCTCACGAGCACTGTCGTATAAGTACCGTGCGCTAACCAATTGCGCCACTAAGGAAGACGGCTGCGCTGCATGTGACTGCACTTCACACGGCTGATATACAGCTGTACGTGCTGGGCAGTTGCGTCTTTCACTTCAATGTATATTTTTTAAAACTTGAGCCTGACATTGGAGTCGTTTATCAATAAGTGTCATGTTTTTTCGCTGTCCACGTGAAACATTTGAAACGTGACAGCCGCGAATGCTCCTATAGAAACGAACATAGGTATGAGTGGCGATGTCTGAGCGACCCGCTGAACGAGTTAAACCTCTATTCTTGTGTTTATTTATAGTGTCCCGTAATAAGTACGAGACCATTATTGACATTCTCTTAACGTCTTGATTTTAAGGACCGGAATAACACTAGTTGTTAGTTACTCCAAACCGCTCCGAAGTAGAAATGTGCAGGCTTACTTATTGATATAGGCTTACGATGAATAATAATAATAATAATAATAATAATAATAATAATAATAATAATAATAATAATAATAATAATAATAATAATAATAATAATAATAATAATAATAATAATAATAATAATAATAATAATAATAATAATAATAATAATAATAATAATAATAATAATAATAACATTATTATTAGTAATAATAATAATAATAATAATAATACAGTAGTACATTAATATGATTGATTTTCTTTACAATGGTAATATATGTAGTTACTACCACCGTCCATATACTTTTTTTCTTTTATTATGTGTCGTATGCCATTATTGTTGTGTCTAACAAATAAAAACTAGCTTCTAAACTCCTTTTGTTTTATCTATTCCGGGCTGTTGTAGTATTACTTTGGCTGAGGAGTATAACGATTTGCTCTCTGCAGACCTCCACTTTAACGTTCAAAAAGGAATACATGGTTAACATGGTTAAATCGGTCTACAACGTATCACATTAGCTATCTGCGGATTGATCCTGCAAGTACGTGCATACATTGCCCTTTGTCCCCTATCCAATTTTTTTTTCAACGCCCATTCGTCCCACTTAGCTATATTGCCGGAATAAGTGAGTGAGCACTGTGGACAATCATTCATTTTGACGCCTACTCGCCACAGTATGACATGTGTGGTGATTGCGACGGTTAGGGATTCCTCTTGTCCAAATCGCTTCTGCATGACATGTGCTTGCGAAATGTGGGACGGAAAACTTGTTTACCTCAGATAGCACGTTATAAGTAGTATGTGCATCATATATTTTAAGAGACATAAATATAGTCATTATTAAAAATAAATATATTCTGTGGTAGATTCGAGAGCCCACAGAAGTCATTCGATAAGCTAATTCTTTAAGTTGGCCACAATAAGAAAGCTAGCATGCTCCGCCGCGGCGGTCTAGTGGCTAAGGTACTCGGCTGCTGACCTGCGCGTCGCGGGATCGAATTCCGTCTGTGGCGGCTGTATTTCCGATGGAGGCGGAAATGTTGTAGGCCCGTGTACTCAGATTTGGGTGCACGTTAAAGAACCCCAGGTGGTCGAAGTTTCCGGAGCCCTCCATTACGGCGTCTCTCATAATCATATTGTGGTTTTGGGACGTTAAACCCCACTTATCAATCAATCAATCAATCAATCAATCAATCAATCAAAGAAAGACAGCGAGCTGAGCGTCACATGAAAAATCTTCACAGAAGGCGCTGATTTTCCAAAATATTGTTGTCATATATTGATGTACAGGGAACATACATACAAACATGTGCGGTAGCGGTGGTGGTTGACGGACGTTTACCTTATCTTCTGAATTACATCATTCCACTAATCTACAAGCATCAGCTACATATAGCCTTATCCGTTGCTATTCGCTCAAGTGTGACGGACGTTGTCATACACTGCTGAAAACTCCGTGGTTTCCCGCTTTTTTGACGTCTTTAGGGCGTATACGGCGGGTAACACGTGCAGCAGTGGTCATGGTTGACGGACGTAAACCTAATCTTCTGAATTACACCTTTCCAGGTGGGTTTCAGCTAGAAAGAACACTACATACTCACCTCTCTATCTCACCATCGTCATCCATTAATCTTTCTTTTCCCCTTTCCCTTCCCCCAGTGTAGAGTAGCAGGCTAGAGCAAACTATCGCTCAGGCCGACCTCTCTGCCTTTCTGTAAATAAACATATTTCTTCCTTCCTTCCAGGTGGGTTGCCTGCCTAATGTGGACACTACAGGGGCTGTTACGGTTAAGCTACCCTCAACAAACGAAGCCCGAGCAACAGAAGGTTCCTTTCGTCTTGAGTGCAGGAATATACAAGCATCAGCTACCCGCAGCTGTATCCATCGCTATCAACCCGATTGTGACGGATGTTGCCATACACTGCTGAAAAGCCTTTGCTTTCCCACCCTTCGGATGTTTTTGGAACGTACACGGTGGGCCACACGGGCGCTAGCGGGGGTGGTTGACGGACATCAACCTGATCTCCTGAATTATATCTTTCCAGGTTGGTAAAGCCATTGTTTTTTTTTTGCCGAAAACTATATCCCATTCTGCCACGGCCACTGCCGCGTTACGTGCTTTGTGCTCTGGTTTTATATTGCAGTGTTTCCAGTGTATGAATACGTGTCGTTTCAGCAGCCTTGAATCTCTGATATGACAGAGATTTGTGCACACTGTGATACACCTCTTTCAGATGGTGGACGTGTGATAAGTGCTCGGACTATGGAAACGCCTACCATTTAGGCGAATACTCCGGCTGCTCAGGCCACATTCAAAGCTAAAGGCGAAAATGGGCGCCGTCACTGGCGATGCACAGTGTGCCGCACGTGTAAATCGGAAAGTAACGACAAGATGAGCTTGCCCTCTTATATCACCTTATTTATGACGATCACAGGCTTAGTGTCCTTGCTTATATGCCCTCCCAGTTGGAAGACGTTAAGGTATTCATTAACCTCATGTCGGAAAAGTATGATCAAATTCTTATACGACGGGCGAAATAAGGTGAAAGCCGAGATATACAGAAGAGAGTGAGTAAGCTTGAAGAAGACCGTGAAAAAGAAAACCTTAATGATCTAAAAACAACATTTGACGATCTTGAGTGAAGAAGCAGAAAGTTAAACTCAGAGGTTCAATGTATTCTACCAACACAGAATGAAAACTTGCTTGAAAAGTTGAATGCCATGGCTGTTGTGTTAACATTTCATGCCTCACACTAAATGATATTGAGAATGTGTGTCGGCTCCCGTACAGAATTTAACAGACACCAAGAAATTATTGGGCGCTAGTCGTACCTCACAGCACTAGTCGCACTAGTCCTACCTCAGTTGCTTGTGGTGTGCTAAAGCAACAAATTCTCGCACCAATAATGAGTAAGGGGTATGTAAATAGCAATAATAAAAAATTATTAAAATGGTAGAAAAAAAAGAAAACAGGCTTGGAGTTGAATTTTCATATTTCTGAAGCAGCATCGCATACGAAGCTGACACAGCATTTGTAACAAGAATGACACGGGCTTACACAAGCTGGCAAATGTATGTAGTGTGCTGTTAAAAATTGGATGCCGGAAAAAACAGAGGAGCTCGAACATGATAAACAATTAAATGCTTTCAATAACACGTGCAAATGATGAAATTGACGAAACATGATACTAGGTATACATACAGTATTGTGCTCACAGTAGGAAAGAAAAGCGACATTTTTGCACATAGTTTTTAAGAGACCGAAAATTGCGATGCTGGTTACATAATAATTCCCACAAGAACTGTACTTGGGCTGTACTGCAAAAAGTAACCCATTAATGTTGAATGAATGGAAGTCATTGGCCTCTCGCATTCTATAAAGCCAGGACGTTGGGCTACAACAGCAAAAAAATAACCATCAATAATTCTCACATCTATCGTTTCATAATCAACAACTTCGAATACTGAATTCCTGTACGAAAAACAAATAGTAAGGACCACTAAATTTGTATTTATATGTTAGATGTGTTCATGCAAATAATAATAAGAAAAAGAAGGTAACTGCACAGACACGCCAACAGTTGACATGCTAATGCCTGGTCTACTTGTGTAGAGGGCTGTGATGCCCACGCAAGAATTAAGTCACGGGCACTGCAATCACATGCCATGAGTTCAGTGATGCAACTTGCGTGCCAGCATGCAACAAGTTGTAGTGGCCATCATATAAGCCATTTATAAAACACACAAAGCAAAGTTTTACGCACAATACAGCCTAACACACTCCTTACTGGTGCCCCTTGTAAATCTGACACTATAATATACTACACCGCTACATGGAGAATGAACGCGCATGATATACACGAACAAAATCAGAATTTGTTTCTGAGGTGTGCCTTTTCTGCACAAGCATAGAATGACAAACGCATTACAGAAGTTTGTCATTTACAGAAACGCATTTACAGAAATGAAGTTTGATGAAATCACAAAGCTGATATAATTCCATAGATCTCGGGCTCATCACGAACACAATAATCGTGAGCACTGCCTAACAGTAATGTCGTCTTGTCAACAGGGAAAGGAAAACATGATTAAGAATAAGAAATAACAAAGGAGGTGATTGATGGATGAAGAAAAAGTTACGCCAGCTAGTCAATGAACAGAATGTCATGAGCCCAGTGTCCTTTGCCATTTTTCCGAAAAAGTCAAAGTGCTGGGTGGACAACGACAATGGGGTGCAGAGCAGACACAGTTCAGGTGCGCAGAATGTTTGTAGCAATGAGGCTGTGGGTGGGATGAGAACTGTTTGGATGTGGATGTCAACTGGTCTTGACGCACTTTTCCTTTCATTTCCGGCACAGGTAATCGTTGACCGCATGATGTGCCTGCGGATCCACGGGCTCTTGCTTGATTCTCCGGAACTGCCGGTCGTCCTGCAATGCACGGCAGTTGGTCATTGAGTGCTTCCATTCACACCGAGCTTGTTTTCATCAAACTGTCGTCCTGTAAGAGGTATTCATGTGACGCAAAGGGCGCTAACGCAGAAGTGGCTACACTCGTGATCGTGCGCACGGGTATGATCACTAGTCTACGCCTAAACTTCTCGGCAGCACATGCTGTTCTGATATTCTTCCAATGAAAATGGTGTAGTGAGAGGACTGTGTGGTGCAGTGCCACTAAACATCAGACTGCCGAATCGCTGAACAACCACTGCTGGTGCGCCTGGCAGAAGGAACTCAGTGAATACCTCCTGTAGTTTAACATTAGTTGTGACGAGCACAAGCAAGCCATGAAGGAACATTCTAGTGCCAAGCCAACGAGCTACACCTTGTACGAGGGTGAACACATAAGGACAACTAAATGCATCATTGAACTCACCATAGCGTACTGAGTCATGGACATGGCTGCTTGTTTTCCTGTTTGTAGTTGTTCAGCCGTTGTGTGAGAAATCTGCAGCAGCAGTAGAACACAAGATTCCAGAAAAGTCAACGAAATCACCAGTACCAAAACAACATAACGGCATAAACATAAGTGCAAAGGAGGTACTGATACACGTTTGTCATACAGTTATCTAGTAAATGAGAAAACAAATCTATTGCCACACCAAGCTACCCATAACTGAGTCACATTGACGGGATTTTGCAAGGAAACGAACTGCATAGGGGAGAGCTTGTTTATACGTTTTCGACATATTAGACAACGAAACTGAAGCGATAGCTAACACAACACAACTTTTCTATGTCGTGTATAAACGACGTCACCGAATAACCGTTGCATTAAGATTCCGTAACAGAGGTATTGACACCGGCAAACGCAGCATCCACACAACAGTACTCTCGCGAAGGGCCTGGGAATTCGGAAACGCCAAACAACGCGATGCCAATCTTCGTGCATGAAACCTTACACCGATTGAGCATTCATGTTTCATCGCGGGGCGAAGCATAACATCTGTGTTTCAATCGATCGACCAAAAATTGAATCTCACGCACCTTTTCTCCTTGGTCAATCTTGTCGTTAGCTTCTTGAATCGCTGTATCCGGTACATGAGGTGGTAGTTTTGTTGAGTTCAAACAAAGCAACAAAGTGCCCGTAATTAGTTGAACGCGGAAACATTTCTAGCAAAAAGGAAACACGCAATCCAGCTGAGACGTCGCGCTTCGCTAGGCAGCGACAGTCGCACTTACCTTTAGGATAGCGTTGTAACGTTTCAGCAAGGAATAATACTTTTCGCAGCACGGTTCGGCACTCGCGCTTGCCTTCGGAGTCGCCGAGCTAGCTTCGTTCGCATTTCCGTTCGACTTCAATGTCGATTCACCGTTATCCATCGCTCTGTGAATGTCACATACCAAATATCTACCTGCGCGCTGTCGCCAGTTGACGGCAAGCCGCCATGACATCAGGCTAGTTCGTACCGCGCAAAGTTTGTCGCCTGCTGCTCATTTCGTTTGAATAACTAGCTGCAAATTATTCCAAGTGTGCATTAAGTTGTGTGAAAAATTCCGAGTAATTTATGTATGCATAAATATTTTACGCAAGTCAATTTTGAATAAATAGCAAAATAAATGTTGTTATGTCTTTGCTGCTCTCTCGTGGCGGCTTCTTTTGTTTGTCTAGACTGGCAAGCTTGAGCGATTTCCAAGCAGGCGGAGCGCGGAGCTTTTGTTTTGTTTCGAACGGCGTTTTCCACGGGCCTTGATTGTAGAAAGTTCGTGTTAGCTGTCTGCAGCGGTTTCGCGTTGGTGATTTACTCGTGAACGTTTTCCTGCTTGAGTGCTGGAAGAAGCGGAGCCACTGTGCATTGACTGCGTGGCTCGTGGTTGCTCCGTGGCATGCCCCGGCTACCGACGGCGTCGCCAGCTCTGACCCGTAGCGGCGATGATCAAGTTCTGCGCGCTCAACTCGAACGACACATCGTCGCCTCAGGATGACGATGACTCTCCGGTGGTTACCAGGGAGGCCCAAGAGGAAGAAGCCTTCGGCTTGTACCACAAGGCACTCGGTCAACTGCAGCAGGAAAGCCACGACGAGGCCCTCGCGTCGTTCCGCGAGCTCCTAGCGCTGCCATTCATCAGCCGGTGCAGCGCGCCGCCTCAAGATGACAACAGCGTCGCGAGAAGCGCTGGCGGAACACTTCCTCCTGCGCTCATGCTCAAGTACGTGGTGCTCAATAACCTCGGCGCCATCCAAGTGCGGCTAGGAGACTCCCGCGGAGCTGTCGCCGCCTACCTGGATGCCGCGGAGATCGACTCGACCGATGTCACGCTATGGTACAAGATCGGTCGACTCGCTCTCGGCCTTTACCTTTACCCGCTGGCGAGGATCGCCTTCGAGGAAGGGCTGCGCTGCAGCGCGCAACACTGGCCCTGCCTTAGCAACCTGATGACCGTGCTGTACGTACTGAACGACCACTTGGGCTGCCTAGAATAT
This sequence comes from Rhipicephalus annulatus, assembly GCA_013436015.1. Taxonomy (NCBI): domain Eukaryota; kingdom Metazoa; phylum Arthropoda; class Arachnida; order Ixodida; family Ixodidae; genus Rhipicephalus; species Rhipicephalus annulatus. The sequence continues at coordinate 16,198 of WOVY01011398.1, forward strand.
GCTGCACGGGCGCTGCGCCTTGACCGCGGTTACGTGAAGGCTTTGGCATTCAGAGAAGCTGTGTTTCGCGAGAATCCAGCCCTGAAGAGCTATCAGGACGGTCTGTTCAAAGGCTGCGACCCGTCGGTGTTCACGCGAGCCGTGAGTAAGGAAGACGCTGAAGTGGTGCTCTCAGAAGCTCGGAAGCTGAGGGAGAAGAGACGCGAGCTTTACACGCCCGGAAAGTTGCCCAAGATACCGCTGCGCAAGAAACTCGGCGAAATGTCCTGGGTAGCCCTGGGCCAGGCGATGCTGGAACTGTACGAGTTCTTAGCCACCGCGAAGCATGACAGCGACATGTCGCTGGCGTGTAAAGTGGACCTGCTGAGGAGTGTGATCGATGACAAGCCTGTCGCCGAAGTCACCGACTTGAAGAAGGAGTCCCCTTCGGACAGCCTTCAGCAGGGAAGCGGGAATTCCTCGGGCGACCTCATCATCTGCATGAACACTCCCAGCGACCCAACGTCACAGGCCGAGCTACCCGAGGATCAGCCCCAGACAGAACCTGTGGAACAGCAGTTAGCGCAGCCAGCAGACCTAGGGTCGCTGGCCGAGCAGCTTACCATTGTGACCCGGGAGTTATCCACACCCGATGAGAACGGTGGTTCGAGGCTGACGCTTGGCAGAGGCAGAAGAGGCGGGAAGCGCAAGCGACTCTCTCTAGAACACTTGGATCCATCTTTGAAGAGACGCTCGGCGAGGGTTCGGAATACGCTGCGTAAGACGCAGGAGAGCGTCAACTACCAGGAGCTTTTGACCCAGTTCCTACCATTTAGTCTGGCATACGAGGGCAAGGACGATAGGGAAGACAGCATCCCGAACTTCTCTGACCTGAACAGTGACCACACCTATGGCTTGACTCCGACTGAAACACTTCAGGAAGATGTTGATAAGGTAGTCAGTGACCTTTAAGGCATTGAGAAGACTGAATCAGAAGTTGTGCGGAGGTTTATTACTGACCATGGGGATAGGCATACCCTTATGGACCTGATGGAAGACTACCTGTGGGAGCTGAGCAGTCGAGAAGATCTTCTTTGGCCTCCTCGTTCGTGTGATATCTTTGTTGATGTGTACAAGAGCTTAAGGCCACATATAGAAAGACCATCTATCTTTACAGGGCATGAAGAAGCTGCAAACATTTTGCGACATTCAATGTCGACATTGCTGTATTGTGAGTTTATGATGGACAAGGTTGTTGTGGACAAGGTTGTTGTGGACAAGGTTGATTGCCCGGACAAGGTTGTCCGGGCAATCAACTGGGACCAGAGTTTCCTAGTGCTCAATTTGGGTGTGACTTGGAATTTGTTGCTCAGATGTCGGTAAGAGAAGGCGTATTTGAAGAGAAATGGATCCCGTTTGTTCTGCGGTCATTCTGGGCAGAGGCACGATTTTTGATGCTTAGTGGTGAAACTGAATCTCCTGTGCAAGTGCTAGAAAATGTTCTTTGTAGGATTGATTATGAGAGTGCACCTGACAAACAACCTCTAACAATACGCATAACAAATTGTAAAATGAATGATGTTATTTCACAAGAGGTTGTTCAGGAACAGCTTGAATCGTTGCAGAGATGCCAGTCTCTTGAAGAGGTGCATCGTCTATTTGAGCTTGGTAGGTATAAGGTTGTAGCTGACCTGTTAATTCAGACATTTAAGAAGCCATGCTCGAGAAGTCGCAAGCTACATGCTAAAGCAAACATTCCTGAACGCCATGTCCAGCTCATACTGTTGCAAGAGTCCCTATGGAAATTGAAGGACTACTCTGGCTGTCTGATTTGGGGTGAGGCTTCACTAAATGAAGCTTTCAACGAGTATCTTTCAGCGACGAGTCCAGCTCTCAAATGTGACTGGTCTAGCACAATTGTCCTAGTTCTGTCAGATATTCATCGTTGCATCAAGCACGACAAGAGGCTGCTAGGTAGTCTTGAGAGCCCAAAGCTTACTAGAATGGCCCACAACATCATCAAGCTGATAAATGTGCAGATGGATGTCAGCGAGTCCAGCAATGAGATGGCAGTGCCCACCGTTCTATCATGGAATATACTATATTATATACTCAAGCATGAAGAAGACAAGATACAGCTTTTGGCAGTGCAGATCTGAAACTCAGTTGGGCGTGGCTAGCTTTGGAGAGCATGGAAAGACAGCTGGAATGACTGGCGCCATGCCTTCATCTTTGCTGCTTTTCTTCACAGCCCATGAACACCTGGGCAGACGGTCGCGGTGTACATTATCTGATGGTGTGCTGTTGTACTTGTTTGTAGATGTTGTAATGCAGGAGCTTTCTAAGTCTGCCATTGCGACTGCTTTCTATGAAGATCTTAACAATGGCATCGAGCAGTGCTTTTATTGTCTTTATGGACACCCACATCGTCGTGGCAAAGTGAAACACCTTCAGGAGCAATATGCAAAGCAAGTTAGTCTCACATGGGACAACTGCAAAAAGGTCTTTGACTTCTTTAAGCCTCCGTATTTGCCTGGCTTTGGCAACTTTAAAGCCAGCACTGTTTCATCAGAGCTTGAGGTGCTGCTGAAAAGCATCGTAGTACTGGTTCCTCCTGACCAGGATCCCAGCAACATTGAAAGCACAATAGCTGCGTACATTGATGGTAGTATTGATACTTTTCCAACCCTTCCAGACACAAGTAATTTTAGCCCTTTGGTGCTCGAGCTGTAATACCTGCTTGGTGACTACTACTTCAAGAACAAGGAATTTGCAAAAGCCATACGCTACTACACACTGGATGTTTGCCTGAATCCCGACCGACTTCACTCTTTGGCGGGCCTTGCACTTTCTCGAAACACCCAAATAGAGCATCGTATTAACTCCTGCGAGCCAAGGAATGAGTCGACTATTCAGAAGAGGGCTGCATCAACACTTAGATGTTTTAAACGTGCTCTTGAAGTTGATGCCAGTAACTCAGTATTGTGGATTGAGTATGGATCATGTGTCTACATGCTGCAGTCTAACATTTCCAGACAGCTGAAGCAAAGCAGCCAATTTGTGCTGAGTGATGAGGCTGCTGAAGCTCTTGCTAAACGTAAGAAGGAACTTTTGGAGACTGCCAAAAATTGCTATGAGTCGGCCAGCCGTTGTGAGGAGGACTGCAGGCGCGCTGACGAGATGTGGCTCAACCACTACCTTCTCGGAAAAATCACACACAAGCTTGGCTACTCACCAGCCATATACCTGGATCACTTGTACCAGTCGTTGCAGCATCGTGTACGAAATGTATGCTGTATATCCACGGCGAATTTTGTACCACTCACCACCAAAACTTTCGATAGAATCACTAGAGCTCTACTACAAAATTCATGCTCTTTCTATCAAATATTTACTGAAGTATGAGGATACACCAGCACCAAAGGATGAGCTACGTGCCATTTGGAAGTACATTCAAAAGGCAGGAAGCAGCCCATTTGCAAAGTTCCAGGAGAAAGCTTAGCTCATGGATTATCACTCATCGGAAAATGATGAAGAGAGTGATGAAACTGTTGAAGAAGAAAAGGCCACTGAGACAAGCAGACAAACTAAGAAAAGAAGCCTGGAGACTGATCACGACTACTACAATGCAAAGAAGCCATATCTTGAGCAGAAGTGTGAAGAGGGGAAGGCTTCAACTACTGACTCTTTTTCCTCAGCAGATGAGCAGGAATTGTCAGTTGTGAAGGAAATTCTTGACTGTCTTCTGTCCGTTGTCAGTGAAAAGTTAGCAGCCGAAGAAAGGCAGGCTTCGTTGAACCGCACAGATATGTCCACAGCAGTGATGGTCACTGATGATCGAGGTGTCACACCTTCTAGTGACCCTTGTCCTGTAGAAACCCCATTGGAAGTGAAGCGAGAGAAGTGTACCGATGCCCAGCGTTAAACACCTGCAAAGGAGCTTGCCACAGTAGTGCTACATGATCAGCAAAGTGTGACAGATGCCAACAGTGGCAACAAAAAGGCCACACCTGGTCTATCCTCTGATACATCAGAAAAAGTACAGGGGTCCAAACAGGAGTCCCAAGCTTCAAGCAGTGATCCATTCTTGAAGCTTGAAGAGGCTGAAATGAAGCAGGTCCTGCTGAAGACGTGCGTGCATGCCATGAAGGAATGCTTGAGTCGCTTCCCGCAGCACTTCAAGAGCGTCTACTACCTGACGCGCTTCTACTGCCACTCCAAGCGCTCATGTAATCTGCAGCTGGCGCGCGACTACTTGCTGGACTCTGGACTGAGTCGGCCGACTGCAGCAGGGTTGGATTCAGCACCAGCCGTATCTGGCCTGTTTGCCGAAAGGAAGACCACAAATTTCTTTACAGGCATCTGACACACACCGGGTGATGAGATAGATCGTGCCGGCAGCTTTGCCACGCACTTGTACCGTTCCATCGTACTGCTGCTGGAGATCTTAGAGCGATGCAATGATGTGGACATGCTGGTGCAGTTGGCAGTCCAGCTGAATCGTGAGCCAGAACCAGAAAAGAAGTATCTGCGTGATGTGGACCGCACATACTTGGCCCGGAAAGCGTTTGAGACTGCTATGATTTTGGCTAGCCGGCGGCTTGACATTTTGATGAATGAAGAGCCACCTCCTGAGGACGATGTGTTGGTGTTGGCCTTGTTGGATGTTTACAGGGTGTTTCAGGTGTTTCAGAAGCAGGGCGTGTTTGTGGACGAGGCTGGTGCAGCGCTCGCCGAGTCGTATCGTCTCTACAAGCTGGGCGAGGTTGACTCATCATCACCAATTGCTCAACAGGCTGTCATGTTCTGCGCTCGGCGGCAGCACAGGGAATCTCTACGTGCTTTAGAGGCGGCAGCATATAGCTTTGAGCAGCGATCACTCTATGATGTGGATGGAACTGCGAGAAGCAATTCAGACTCTCTCTGAAGCTTGCCAGGTTTTCACAGTATGCAGTGGTGATGCCGGGTGCTGCCAGTTTTTCGCATACTGTGTTTCGTATCATGAAAATTGTAAAAGGCTGGGAAAATTTCTTGAGGCCCTAGATTTCCATGTGTCGAGTGTCTCGTTTCTCAGCATTGTTACGTATCTTCATAAAGCTTTGCGACGTGATACTTTTAGAATGTGTGAAGTAGTGCTTGTAATTTGTCCTAATGGTGTCACTTGGTGTAGTGAAGTTGAGCTCAGGTGCACTGTTATGGCAAAGGTGAGCTTTAATACTCGTACACACCAACACTTTTTTTCCTTGAGGCACAATGTGAAACGCAGCAGTAGCCCTATGTAGAGTTTTAATGGGGTGTTGACATATGTAAATGTGCACAAGTTTTACAGCTTCTTTTTCAAATACCTTGTACTTATTTGTGAAGTGTTTAGGTTGGAACAATGTGGTATTCAAATAGTGAATAAGTAGTGAAGTTATTTGTAAAGAATAAATTAGCAATTTTAGGACGGCGTACACTGCGCATTCCGCTCTCGTGATTTAGACTAATTGCATATATATGAATATCACTCATAGATTGCATGATGCGAGGAGCGCACAGGGAATAGTTTCTTGAACAATGAATTAATATTTTGGGACCTACATATCCATTGTGAATCGTCTTTGTGATTCGGAAGCCACACTAATATTTTTATTAATCACCTGTGCAGTGTGCACCTCACCATTGGTTGTAGTTAGCACTGTGCTTGTGCATGCGGTGCAAGATGTAAGTTGTGTATAAGTATTGTAATGCTAGCAGGGCATCACCATTTAGTTATGTAACGCTTAGCTGTATAGCGTATCAGCTAAATGGCTATGCTCTGCTTTCTGCAAGTAGTGCATGATGTGTCATGATCATTGAAACTGTTCGAATATAATCGCTGTGTGAAGGCAGGTTATTTTGTATTCTCATGTATATATTTGCATCTATTTTATGTCTTTGTTGAAATAAAGTAATGTTTTGCTTGGCTGTCTCTATTGCTTTCTTCTTTGCGTAATGCTGCCCCATTAGCCAGCGTTTTTTTCATAGTATTTGGAATAAAAAAAGTGATAGTGTCTGATGGACATTGTAACTAGGTTTGTCAAGTGCTAATACTCGGTGATTATAGGTAAATATGAAAGTTAGAGGAAAATTATCTTCGAATACCGACTCATGCATTGATTATTTTTTTATGCATGAATGTTGTGGGACCCGTTCCACACAGCCTTCATGCATCACTTTATCAGGAATGCGAAAATATTCGCTGCTTGAGTTGATATTCGAAGGCCGCCACTTTGAATTTTCATATTCACCTAGATTCACGGAGTATTAGTATTATTACATTGCCCCCTTCGTTCTTTTTGCTCGCGACACCCGACTTTCGACGCGTTCTCCGTAGCGGGTGTAAGCCTTTGTTCGCGAATGCTCCGCCGTCATCGAACGACTACGAGTCTCTGCGCCCCGTTCCTCGACTGAGAAGATGCGCGCCGTCCACGCCGCGGTGCTCTGCCTCTTTCAAGCGACTTGCGCGGACAGAAAGCTTCCACGACCTCCTGTAAGTTCGTTACTACGGCAACAGTCGAAATTTCTTACGTGACATTGCATTCGCGAACATCTCGTACCGTAGTTCAAATGGTTTGTTCCAAATAAAACAAAATAATAAAACATGACCGCGCTTCGCCCTCCACGGTGTTTCTAGGCTAGAGTCGTCCACTTCGACATCGATGAACGAATTATTGATTTGAGCGCCAGTGCAACAGCGGTACGCACTAATATACCACCGGTTCACATCTCTATCGAGCCTAAGCTTTCCTTTCTCCCACTCCTGTGGTGACCGTCGATGAACGGGAATGGCGATGAGTATGCGATAACAGAACTATGTATACTCGTTCATCTCGGAGGCCAAGGCTTGTCGCACAACTGTATGTGGGGACAAAAATACTTGAAGACGCTTGAGCTTCGCTGTTGAGAGTAGAACGCGACAGTGTTACCGGCCACTGTCCGCGTGGTCTTTTCACCCGCTTACAGGCTCCGATTCTCAGTGGTAACCTCAACCATGCCGGGGTTAAAGGAACGACCATAGGCGAGTAGCGTTGGCCGTTTAAAGCTCATTCTGCCGGGATGCTCTTGATAAGTGTCCACATACACTGGGATTCAGCGTACTGTCGCGAGAGGAAACGGCTGATTACTTACGGCCACGGCAGTCACCAACTTTTTTCGTCGCGATCTCTACCACCACTACATGGCGGCATTACGCTTTCTTCAGAAAAATAAAAGACAACGTCTCGATGTTGCAGCTTGAAACAAGAGTGAAAGTTGAACCGTACATTGTTAGCAACAAGTTTAACAACACAAAGATAAAAATAATTGAAAAATATAATAGAGAAAAATATTATGGTGTGCATGAGGGCTCGCTCTGTACCACATAGTTTGTAACTTGCGGTCACCGCGAATAGTACGTCTTTATCCTGACGACGTGAACCAAGTCAGATGAAAGGGGTCTGGCATGGTGTCTCGGCTGGGACGACTTCGTATAGTTTACTTCACCTAAGCGAGGCAAAGTATGATATATGGTCCAAAGTACAGGCACAACAGTTTTTCTAAGCGACCTATTGATTGTATTGGTGTCCAAGCCCAAACTAGGTCACCAGTCTTGTATGCTGCAGTCCTGTAATAGATGTGTCGGCGAGCATCCGAACTTTTCCGGTGCAGAATGCATAAACGCGCAAGCTTCTGTGCTTTCTCAGCCCGCTGAACTGTGTGTCTGGAGCAGTCATGTCAAACGAAGTTGGTAGAAGCACCACGTCGAGTATTGTGGTGAAGTCACAGTTTTACACCAGGCTAAAATGTGCAAGCCAGATGGTGTCTTGCAGAGCAGTTTTTGCAGGCAAATGCGACATAAGGGAAGATTTCGTCCCAATTGTTGTTATCAACATGAATCGAAAACAAATGTGCATGGGTTTAGTTGACGCACTCGGTACGGCTGGTACGGACTTCCTGCAGGGGGTGTGGTATCAGTCAGCTGCGGAATATCGCGAAGCAACTGTGCCGGGACTGTCGTACTACAGTCAGTGATGATGACATCGGAGAACCATGAGGGAAAACTATGTTTTGAGCCACATTGAAAGCAGTAGCTCTTTGAACAGCTCTCAGTATGTTTCAAATGGTAATAGCGACAACAATTGAGCGTTTATATACTAACGGAAGACCGTGGGAAGCAGCCCGAGCACATTCATCTCCACCTGTTCAAAAGGTGTGTGAGCGGGTTGCACAGGCTAGAGGAGACCGGGGCAGTACGGCTGGTAGTGACGGGTGCTAGGATGAATACCGAACACTTCCGTGAGTATGTCGGGAGAGGGAGCGACAGTAAGTCAACTAGACTAAAGTTCTGTTTACTTTCAGTCGCAGCAGTTTCCTTCTCGACCTTAAATCCATCACAGTGTGACAATGTTTAGAGTCTTGTAACATCTGCGACGCTGCACACTTTGTTGCGGCCATTGGCTGCTTGGGATAGATGTTGCCGGAGTGCTTTATAATGGGTAGGCCTTTACGCGACCCACCAATGGCGAAATGCGTGACGCTACGTTCGTTTCTACCTAAATGCCACACTATATGTTACACATGCTCACAGGAGTACTCCCACTTAATGAGGCCACGTACGACATTTTTTTTCTTTTCCGGAAGCAAACTTCATCCAGGGCCTAGCTATGTGGTAAAAGAACTGTCTGCCACGCAGCAGGCCTGGGCTCGAATTATACACTAGAGCCGAAGACATTTGTTCTTTATTTTTTTATGTACCGGAATTTTTCATTCATGGCCAATGCCAATTTGGACTCAATAAACGCCGCCGAAACCTACGCTGACAGCGGTATTTGGGTGAAACGAGGTCTCGGTGAAACGCTTTCGCTTTAAATAGGTTAGCTGTCCTATAATCTCGAGTAGATGAAATAAATGAAATGCCTACCGGCCTAGCTGACTTGCTGGAAATGATAGTAGCCACAATCTGAACATGTGCATACTACACTGAATGTCCGCAAGTGCACAACTTGTAATGCCATACTGTGCGCTGCTTTATATGAGCGCCAACTATGGAATATATCTTGGACTTTACCTCGCGTATGCTGCCTTGACGACGCAGGCCGAACGCTGATCCATCTCTACACGGAGCGAGGGACACATCGCGAAGCATATATGAGGCGGCTGATAGAAGTGGTAGGGAACGCGCGCGCCGGCAACTGCAGATTGACTTATGCTTTTTAAGGAGCGAAGGCCCGCACTGCGCCGTCGAAGCTTCCTGCGCCGGGCAAGCGCGCCAAGCAAAACTCGCAGTGGAAGTGCAGGCGCGGCGGCACATGGTTCGCGCTGCAGAGTGCGCGAAGCACACTCACTCGCTCAGCATAGTTCCCGTAACCGAGCGCAGTATTCGCCACTTTCACGACCTATAGATGGCGCGACTCTACATCCAACATGGCTGTCGTTGACATGATCGCCCAGAGACAGTACCGGAAAGGAAACTTCTGACGAAGACCGCAACTTTTCGCGCTTCGGCGGCCCTTTCATTTATGTTTTTGAGAAAGTAGGGGAGCGGTAACATAATATATTAAGTGAATAAATGCTGGGTAGCACATTGGGCAGATATATATGCGCAAAATTGTAAATAAGGCACACACGTCGCTCTACACCAGGCGCTGTGCGTAATTGCGCGCAATGACTGGTGTCATGTTGGAAAAGTGTTGTAATGGGAGTCTCGGTACACATTTCTCAGTAATGTCAGAAACATTTTTCGAAACGCGCTTCGTCTTACAATTTTTTTTCGCATTGTATTCTGAGCAAAACTTGTACAGCTCACCTGAAAATGCGAAGCGTAGTAAGATGGCAAAAAAGTTGTTTTTCAATTTTGAAGCAATATCACCATGTCTTATTACTGGCAATATGATTTTGGGGTGCTTTCTTGACTACAATAAAACAACAGGATATCAAAAGAACGATTTCAGCAAGCAGCACGAACGGAACAAGTGGTTCATATACAATTTTCACGTTTATGTGTTTGGAAGTGATTCTGAAGTGAAACAAAAGAAGGTAAAAGAGTCCTGTAAATGTCTGCATATTGTGCGACACCTCAACAGTGACTCACGAGGGATGGAGGCAAGGAGGAATTAAAAGGGATAGGGGGAATAAAATAGATAGAGAAAGAAGCAGGGACAGAGTGACCCACGTACAGAAATAAGGAGAAGATAGGAAAGATGGGCATGGCCGCAATAGTCCGAGGACGGGGACACCACTCAGCGAGAGTTCTTGTCTGCGTCAGGAGATGGCGTAGGGCGAGTCAGTCGGCTAGAGCTACGCCATCGTCGGATATCGCGGGGGCACAACCGGTCGGCACGAAATCCAGCGAGCAAGTCCGCATTTGTATGAGGGGTTGTTGCCGTTACCATTCTATGTTTCGGTGCTTGAGAAGTACAAAAGATAGCATGGTACGAGGCAGAAACGACAAACAAAAAACAGCGCCATCAGCAAGTAGGACCAAGCAAAATTGCTGCAGATCTGAAGGCCAAGGAGGCACTTCACAGACGCCTCAGATGCGTAATGATGCGATGAACGTTTCGTAACCGGTCCTTTCATTATATTCTAGAGACAGAACGCAATTTCAATTTAGTTTTGCTACTGTTTGCACAGCGACCATGTCGAGCACACGATCTAAGCTCGGAAACATTGAAACCTGGAAGTTGCTGTACTCGCACATAACATGGGTGCTGCATACATTCACGGGCTTTATTTGCCTGTTAATTTTAACCCTCTTAACCACTCATGCCTTTTTGGGGCGCTAATTTGAACGGGACGTTTTACTTTTCCCCATGGTGTATGTGGGCTGTTGGCATCGAGGCTTGCAATCAGTCGGCTTTTGTCAACTGAAATCAGTCGAGTTTTTCTTTTTTTTCTACTTTCCCTTTAACTTGAGAAACTCAAAGGGTTCTGGTAATATTGAGGCCGTTCACAATGTTGCAAAACGACCACAAACGCGGGAAATAAGCAGCAACAACTGCAGCTGTCTGAAGCAGGTCTAAAACATCGATCATCTCAACAGAGCTTCCGGCCGCCACCGCACAGAGGCGCCGTGGTATCTGTAAGTTGCGAATACATTCCCCACAGCCGCTCCCCACCTTACCGTTTTTACGAAAACCAGCAGCGAGTTCAGGCGCATAGTTAATTTGGGGGTGGGGGGGGGGAAAGGGACTTTAAATGAAAAGATGAGAAAAGTGAGCCCCGTAACTGTCTCTCAGGGGGAGGATACCTCAACAGTAGCTCACGAGGGGGGGGGGGTAAGGAGGGATTAAAAGGATAGGATTAAAGGTATGAAGATAGAGGCTGTGGAAGGAGAGAGCGAGGAGCAGGGACAGTAACATACGGAAGTGAGGAGAAAATAGGAAAGATGGAAACGCGGTTACAGGAGTCCGAAGATGAGGCACCACTCGGTGAGAGCTCTTGTCGACGTCAGGAGATGGTGTAGTGCGAGTCAGTCAGCGAGAGGTGCGCTGTCGTCGAAGATCGCGGTCGCACAATCGGTTGGCACGAAATCCAGCGAGCGAGTCCGCATAGTCATTTGAGTTCCATTCATATCTATGGAGCTTCACTCATCGGTCGTATTCGTACACGGAACAAATGCTAGTTTTTTTTTCTTGCGTTCAAAGAGCTAATTTTCATCAGACGGCGCCGTATTTACCACCTAAAATCTCTTTAACCGACCAGATCCTATAGATTGGGCCATGACAGCGCCTCCTATTTTTTCAGGGCCCGGGCGAATGAGCGGATTTCGATGGGAAGCGGCCGTCGGAGTGACGTTTCGCAGCCAGGCGCCGCAACTGGAGTAGAGATGGCGCCGTGTCGTTCCTCGCGCCAGCGAATGCCACGGATGCATTCGAAGTTGCAGTACCACTTGGTTTTCGGCTGTAATCGCATTGTTTAAGGTGTAATGGAAACTTTGAAATGAGAAACATGAAGCACTTGTTGTCTTGAGCACTTAGCTCATTTCAAAGGCTTGAGTCGTTTGCGACTACTTGATCGATGCGTTCGCGCGTCGTCTGCCAGCTAGGCTGATACCCGATAGCTCATGCAAGTAATCTGCAGAAGATCGTTTTATCACCGGGGCGCTCGATAAATTGAGTGTTGCATTTTTGACTATATAAAAGTCGATTTTTGAGGCAAGCCTTTTTCAGGAGCTAATACTAAAAGCTTGGCTGCCTACTGTTCCCAGATGCTTGCTACTCTCTAGTGGCGTAGCCCATTGTGCGCAAGCCTGGAGTTCATGCACTAAATAGCACAAAGTGTCACTAGACTGCTTCAAGGAATATGGGTCATCATCCGTTCCCTTCGCAAAGCCTGACATGTGTTGCCACCGGAAAAAAGCATGTGTCAGTAAATATAAAAAAAATATTGCAGGTGATTTCACCATTGGAGAGCTTAAACAACGAAATAATCGTGAAATAAACAAGAACATATCTATACGCGGCGCAATTTCTGCGATCGTTGCATGTGTTTTCAACAGGCGCTGTTAAAGTCTGAAGTATAATGCCGACTCTCAACTTCAGCCAAGGTGACAGACATAAAAAATGCGGCCTGTGGTCAGTTGCTTGAACTTGTCTGTGTTTTTGTGAACGGATTGTTGTGGCTTTATTATCCAGCTGCTCAGTTCTGTTTCTCTCTGCTTCCCTCTAGCATCTCAATTCGGTAGTGAGCAGAGTAGACGCCAAGTGGTTGTGTGGTGCCCATGGGCTACCATTCAGCTTCGGGACGTCATGTTGGCGTTGCACTCGGCAGCCATCGCGAGGCAGCGTTGCTACTGATAAATTCATTTATTGAGTGTGCGAATGCAGCACTCTCTCGTTTAGTGATTCCAATTGCCATGTTGCCAGCCGCCACTGCTCATATTCTAAAAAAAACTCAGGTTGTAAAGGACGGCTACATATTAGAGCGTAGTACGACGATTTATTAGGAGACCAATTGCTCTACCTGATGAATGCAAGCATGCTCCCCCAAATGCCAGTGGAAGCTGCAATTTCACGGAGATACAGCCATACAAAGCATTAAGGCGTTAGCTTTAAATGTCTCATCAAAAGCGAAAATTGATCGCCGGCGGCGTCCGGCATCTTCTCGCGTCAAAGGCGTGAACACGAGTGATGCAAGAAATCATTACGTGAAAACGGCATCGTATGACGTCACAGATCATAAATGTTTGTCACGTATCGGAAGGTCACATAACTTGATGGCATCATATAAAATCTTCGCTTGGTTGAAATGGGCCGATAATAAGGGCAGTGCATACTCAACTGAGTGGCAGAAAGCTATCTTTGTCTCCGATCCTTGAGGCAGTAAGAAACCCATGTTGGGCGCAGAAATATCCCGGAGGATAGTAGGAAACATTTAGTTCAATTGAATCGGAAGAAAAACGAGGATAGGTTTTGGTTTTCAGTCGTCTCAAATTTCTATGAAACTCTTCGTGGAGTCCGTCGAAAAAACACTTTGTTATTATCTCCATATTCCGGTGCCGTGTTCCCTCATTACATTTTATTTACACAGAGCTGGTTTGACAATCTCATCTTTGTCTGTTCTTTGAAGAATCGGAAACTATTGAACATTGTTTTGTTTCATGCCGTAACTATGCAGTAATTGGGAAAAGACTTCTTGCTATTTTGTTTGCGAAGCTATAGGTTTGAATTTACCTACAGAAACTGTTCTAAATTTTGGTGCCTCTGTTTCGGGAAATTGCCACTGAGACGTATTTGATGCGTTGTGCGATTTCTACCAGACATTAAACGTACTTCGACATAAGGCCCACTTTAACAAATACTCAAAAAAAGAAGAGTCGGGAAGTAATTTTTGAAATGTCAAGAAATGAGAGACACACATCCAAAATTACTCATGTTTGACACAATCAGCTGTCTGGTTGGCTCCCAAAATTAAGGTATAGTTATTATATTAGTAATTATTTTATTATTTTTCTCACTCTCTGACTCTTTGCTTTTTTGATAATGTCTTCCTTATACATCTTTTTTGTACATTTTTTTGTAAGCAATAGTGCAGTTACCGTCTTTAGGATACTAAACATTTTCTTGACCAATCCCTCAGAGTAGGTATGTGCCATGGGTTCCAGGTTACAAACAAACAAACAAACAAACAAACAAACAAACAAACAAACAAACAAACAAACAAATAAACAAACAAGCAAACAAACAAACAAACTGTGAAGAAGAAAACGCATCGTTGGCAAGCAACATCGCCACCGCTTGGGTACTGGGTCTTGGGCTTCTCTCGCTCGCCTCGTAGTGATACGCTCTACCGTTGCACTGTCCCAATCGTGTTTTCGTCATAGGTGCACCATCGCAATACACGCCAATAAACCTCTTTTCAATTGGTGGAGGGTGCTGACATTCCCCGTCGCTTGAACCTGGGTGCTGCCATTCACCGTCGCCTAAACCTGGAGCTGCGCAACCCAACGCTACCTCCCACCATGGCCACCAACAAAGCGCAACCTGGCTCTTCCACTCCATCCTCCAGTAACCCCGGCGTTCTTCTCTCGCGAGAGCCGAAGGTCTTTAGCGGAGCTGATGAGACCGACGTGGAAAACTGGTTCACCAACTACGAACTGGTGAGCGCAAACAAGTGGGATGACGCGGACAAGTTGACTAACGTCATCTTTTATCCTCGCTGACGCGGCCAAAATGTGGTATAAAAACCACAAAAAAGACATTACGACGTGGTCCATCTTCAAAACGTTTTTTTGCTGACGTTTTTGGCCGACCCGCTGTCCGCAAGTCCAGAGCCGAAGAACGCTTGCGGACTCGCGCACAGAAGCCAACGGAGTCGTTCACCAGCTACATCGAAGACATTATTGGTCTTTGAAACCGTGTGAACACCAACATGCCCGAGTCGGAGAAGATTCAGCGCGTCCTCAAAGGGATAAATGACGGCGCATTTCAGATGCTCCTGGCCAGTAATCCTGCCACCGTTGCGGAATTTGTCACTTTATGTCAAAGTTTCGACGATTTGAGGAAGCAGCGCGCCCTGACTCGGCCACTTTCCTCACACGCTGACTTGCTCTCCAGTCTCATTTCCGTTCCCGACCATTCACCAACCCTGCAAGAGATTAGAGGCTTCGTGCGTGAAGAAGTAGCTCGGCTGATTCCTTTCACGCAGCAGCCGCCGTCCTCTCGTCTGCCCTCACCACTCCGCGACGTTATTGCCGAAGAGGTAGCTCAGACTGTTCCAGTCGCTGCCCACCAGCAGCCTGTGGCCATGCCTGTTGCCCATGCGTCGGCTATGCAGCCCGTGGCCGCGCCTCTTACGTATGCCCAGGTGATACGCAGCTGACCCCGCCAGCAGCATTTGCCACCCATGTCTTCAGTTGCTCCCCACTCCGCCCCTTTTTCGACACCTTGGGCCGCACCACGAGTTAGCAATTCCTGACGCACTCCTGACAATTGACCAATCTACTACGGCTGCAGTACTCCAGGACACGCGGCACGATATTAGGGAGTTTTAGTGCTGAGTACGCAGGCCGCTTGCGTACGCAAGACGATGGGGCGGCGGTATTGCGCATGCGCGAAGCCCCAAACAGATGCGTCGCAAGATCGCTGGGGCGATGGGGCCATGCGTCTGCGCGGTCCACCTTCGCAAGAACTCACGGTATCCGCACTGCGGATACTCTAGCCGTCGAGTTAAAATAAGCCAAAGTGCGAGTACTTATAGCGATTACACGGTTTCAGCCAGATTTCCAAAGCTAGAATGGCCTGGATCATAGAAACTAAAAAGCATATGCCAGCCCCAGACCAGCTGAATAGGTGGCGCCATCTAGTGCGGCCATAGTGAAACAGACAACCACAACTTTGTTTTGCAGAAACAATGTGCATTGTACATCTGGTGCAAAAACTGCGCAGCGACAATACTACAAACGAGTAACCTTTTTATTCATTTTCACCTCAAAAACATTACGCATAAGCTAGCATGTTCATGACTGCGGTTGCACGAAGTGTCACAAGATGTCGACACTGTCGTTACAAAAACTTTGTATTTCACTTTTTTTGCGTATACCAGATTACTGTACACCTTAAAAAAGTGTCCTGATCACTATGTATGTTTAATTTAACATTTTAAATCATAAAAAGACCTAAATAATACTTACGCGCCAAGACGCTGTGGCTCTGTGAGCGCGTGTGACCATCGTACGGCTTGCGTTTGCGTGCGTGCCACCATGGCGCCAACTAAAAAGAATTTCTGGTTGGGTATGGGTTGGGCACGCAACGCCGCGCTCTCCCAAGCCCGCAAGGCCCCAAGAGAATGCGTACCCAGCACTAAAACTCCCTATTGTCGCCGTCGCTTTCAACCACTCCACGACGCTACTCGGCCGTTACCGTATGTCCCACAGCACGTGCACCTACCTGCTCCCTATACCTCACCGCAGTATGGATATATCAACCTTCCCGAGTCTCGGTCACCCCTGCCCACACCTCAGACTCACTCTCCCCGCTCCCCATCTCCTCGCGGGCAATCACTCTCCTCAATTCGTCCTCGACCCGCTTCCTCCAACCGGGAAAACTCAACGCCGCAGTTCCAGAGGCAAGAACTGCGCCGTTGTCGAAATGCTCAAGTCCTCGCACTTCACCTGCTAACGTCGTCGCCATATCTGTCGATTGTGTTTCTACCTTTGCCCTCGTTGACACAGATGCTGCCGTTTCTGTTATAGCCGCCCAGCTCTGCCACTCCCTACGCAAAGTGAGCACGCTGGTCTCTGAACTATCGCTTCGTACAGCTAGCGCACAACCAGTTCGACCTCTCGGCACCTGTACGGCCCGCATATTCATCCAAGGCTCTACGTACGTTGTCGATTTCATCGTCCTTCCGGTGTGCTCGCATGACGTTATCCTCGGGTGGGACTTTCTGTCAAATAATCATGCCATCATCGACTACGCACGCGCTGAAGTTCAATTTTCCCACCTGTGGGACGAACCTTTGCAGGAAACCCTTGAGTGGTCACCAAAACTCGTCGTGCGTGAGGACACTGAAATTCCGCGAGCCTCTCTTGCCATTGTCCCTGTTTGCTGCGATGACCATAACGATGCTACAGTAATGTTTACACCTTCCAACATTTTCATGAGCTGCAGAGCCGTTTCTTTGCCTTTCGCTGCACTTGACGTCACTGCTGGCGGAAGCAGTATTTTCGTCCACAACCCCCTTTCTGCACCGCTTACGCTACTTGCCGGTGAATGTCTCGGTCGAGTGGAGTACCTTGATTCTTCTTTATTCCTTAACATGCCAGACGAATTGTGCAGTAGTGCCTCGACCGAACTTCATGCCCTTTCCCCACTTGAATTCTCGTCGAGTGACACCTTCTTGAGTTCCATCGCTGACACCTTAAGTGCTCAAAAACGCGCCGAGCTTCTTAATCTCCTCCAGCACTTCGCGATTTCATTCGACGTTTCTCAGCCGCAATTGGGTCATACTTCCGCAGTGCATCACTACATTGACACCGGTTCGCACCAGCCATTGCGTCAAAGACCGTACCGTGTCTTTGCTGCAGAACGTCACGTCATCAACGACCAGGTCGAAGAGATGCTACGTCGTCCAGTTATTCAACCATCGGACAGTACTTGGGCATCTCCTGTCAGTCTAGTGCGAAAGAGGGACAGATCGATTCGATTTTGCGTCGACTACCGGCGATTAAACAAGGTGACGCGGAAAGACGTCTATCCATTACCGCGCATCGACGATGCCCTCGACAGCCTCCAAGGAGCCGAAATCTTCTCCTCCTTAGTCTTACGAACTGGATACTGACAGGTTCCTATGGCAGAAGCTGATCGCCAGAAAACTGCGTTCATTACACCAGATGGCCTGTATCAATTTAACGTAATGCCTTTTTGGGCTTTGTAATGCGCCTGCCACGTTTGAACGACTCATGGACAACCCACTGCGTGGACTGAAGTGGTCTGTGTGTCTATGCTACCTCGATGACATTGTCGTTTTCTCTTCCGATTTTCCTTCACATCTGCTTCGGCTCCAACTGGTTCTGATGTGTTAACAAACGCTGGGCTCCAACTGAACCTTAAAAAGCGCCGCTTCATCGCGCGAGAGCTGTCCATCTTAGGGCACATCGTGTCCAAGCATGGTGTTCTACCCGACCCTGCAAAACTGCGAGCAGTCGCCAAGTTCCCGAAACCTACTACACTGAAAGAATTACTAATTACGTAGATTCATCGGACTATGCTCATACTTCCGGCGCTTCGTTCGAAATTTTGCGTCGATCATGTCACCACTGACCAACCTCCTACGCGGTGAGGCAGACCTTTCATCCTGGTCTCCTGACTACGACGACGCGTTCGCCACGCTCCGTAGTCTGCTAACATCTCCTCCCATTCTTCGGCATTTGGACCCAACAGCTGCAACGGAAGTTCACACAGACGCTATAGCGAGGTTGGTCTTGGTGCGGTCCTCGCCCAACGCAAGCCGGGCTACTCCGAATACGTCGTCGCTTATGCGAGTCACACGCTCACTGAAGCTGAGGCCAATTACAGCGTCACTGAAAAAGAGTGCTTAGCGCTAGTGTGGGCGCTTCGCAAGTTCAGCCCTTATTTGTACGGTCGCCCATTCGACCTGGTAACGGACCATCATGCACTTTGTTGGCTCGCCACATTGAAAGATCCTTCTGGCAGCCTAGCTCGGTGGGCGCTGCAAATCCAGGAGTACGACATTCGCGTGATCTATCGCAGCGGACACAAACATTCTGACGCCGACGCCCTGTCCCATTCGCCTTTACTTCCCGACTCGGCTTGCGGAACCACTGGTACCAACTCCGCCGCATCTCTCGACCTCGACTGCTTTGCCAGTGAACAACACAAGGACCCATGGATCGCTTCCCTTTTTGACTGTCTCTCTGGATCGTCTACCACTGCGGTATCACGATCTCTCCGACATCAAGCTGCTCATTTCGCCAATCGCGATCGGCTGATACTTCAACGCAACTACGCCCCTGAAGGTCGTTGTTCCCCGCAGCTTGCGATCACAAATATGCACCCTTTGACGACGGTCCCCAATGTGGCCTTGCCAGAGTTTTCAAAACTTACGAACGCATTCGCCATAGCGTATACTGGCGCGGAATATATAGTTTTGTTCGAAAATTTGTTATGGGCTGCCCCGACTGTCAGCGCCGCAAATCACCGCCTTTCCACTCGTTCGGTGCGCTTCAACCGCTTCCGTGCCCTGCTAAACCTTTCAATCGGTTCGGAATTGATCTCTATGGCCTTTTACCGACAGCATCAGATCAAAATCGGTGGATCATAGTCGTTGTGAACCATTTAACACGCTACGCTGAGACCGCCGCCCTTCAAAGTGCCACTGCGTGGGACGTAGCGTCCTTCGTCCTGCATCGATTGATACTACGACATGGTGTTCTTCGAGAACTACTAAGTTCTCGAGAACACGAGAACACGAAGCCACAGCTATTCCCCGGGATCATTTGTATGGCTGGCTGTTTCTTACCAAACCCTCGGCCTTTCCTTAAAACTCGTCCCGAAGTACGAGGGTCCTTACCGCGTTTTGGAGCAAACATCGCCGGTGAATTTTCTCATTGAGCCACTTTCCCCATCTGACGACATGCGCCGGCGTGGACGTGACATCGTCCACGTCGCCCGCCTTAAGCCATATCATATCCTTCTGCCTCCAGACCCTCAGGACGCCCGGATGGCTCTTTTTTGGCGGGGGAAAATTGTGAAGAAGAAAACGCATCGTTGGCAAGCAACATCGCCACCGCTTGGGTACTGGGTTCTGAGCTTCTTTCGCTCGCATCGTGCTGATCGTCGCTGCCATCCGCTTGACCGTTGCACTGTCGCGATCGTGTTTTCATCGTAGGGCCACCGTCG
Source organism: Rhipicephalus annulatus (assembly GCA_013436015.1). NCBI lineage: Eukaryota > Metazoa > Arthropoda > Arachnida > Ixodida > Ixodidae > Rhipicephalus > Rhipicephalus annulatus. The sequence goes on from WOVY01011398.1 coordinate 36,039, forward strand.
CAATACACACCAATAAACCCCTTTTCAAAACAAACAAACAAACAAACAAACAAACAAACAAACAAACAAACAAACAAGTCGTCTCAGGTGAATCCATAAGAGGACTGGAATGTTTTAGGGGCAAAGCTCCTTATAGCGGCACTCGTTCGTCCCTCGTAGTCGTAGTCGTTGTGTGTAACCAGTCTTAGATTTTGACCTCAATGGTGGTGCCGGTGGGAGATTTTTTGAGTGCGTTGTTGAACAACAACAACAAAAAAATCGTAGCGTGCGCGTTCACTAAAAGCCGAATTCTTCTGTCTCTCATTGCCCCTTAGCAGCCATTGGCATGTACCTTGAGCACTATCTGACAAGAAAGGGTTGCTACATTGTACTCGCTGGGTGTAACCTCCTTGGTTTTTTGAAAGGTTTAGCGAGCGTTGGGCCGCAGTGCCACGAATACAGCGAACTAGTATATACCATGAACTCGAGGTGGTTAAAGGTGAGCAGTAGACACGAAGCGCAAGCCGTCAGAAAGTGTGCGTGTGCCTCCTCTCGTTTAGTCCTTGGAATGTCCGCTGGATGACGGTGCTTATATATGAGGAATATATGATTAAAAGATGCGAGATGGTAGATCTTGGAGTGTTGAATAGATGGACGAACTGACACACAGACGGAGGACGCAGGAGCGGATGCATGGGCGCACGCACGGACGGGCGAATGGACGTACGGATGGTCACACAGACGGACGCATGGATGGACGGAAGCAAGAACGAACAAATGGATCAATGCTTCGCCCCACTCTCCATCATTCACTCCGTGGATATGCTGCCATTTTTTATGAGAAATGAAAAAAAAACACAATCTGTTTCTTCTTGTTCGTCAGATATGCAGTGTGGTACACAGCAGTATTATTACACTGAGGCATGCAAATAATCGGGCTTCAATAGCGTGAAAAATAAAATAAAACGCAAATGCTTTAAAACTTGAACGCTTATATCGAACCGGTAGCACGGCCTGACAGAGCCCGGTGAAAACAGCGCGCCGCTATGTTCATGTTACTTTTCATCCTCCCTGCATCCTTGAAGCCGTCAAGAAGCACGACTGCAAATCGACTCGCATGAAAACACGAGCTTGTAAGCTTCCAAATACGTGCGGCCGTTCGCTGGATTCCGTGCCGACCGGTTGTGCGCCCGCGCGCTCCGCGCGCTCGCGACCTTCGGCGTCACCATAACTCTGGCCGACTGGGCTCGCCCTACGTCATCTCCTGCCGCCGACGACCTTCGACGACAGTGAAGCTCTGACTTACTGGACCTGCTCTACGCCATCTACAGACGCCGACAACATCTCTCGCAAGTGTACCCCGTCCTCGGACTTCAGTGACCGTTCTTACATCTTTCTTGTCTCTCCTATCCCCTCAGTTTGTTGTTGCTTCTTCTTCCTCTTTTCTATACCTTTACTCCTAACTTTTATATCCCTCCTCACCCCCATCCCTTGTGAGCCCTGTGGCGGTGTCGCTCACTGAAGCAGACAATAACGGGGCTCACTTTTCTCTTCCCTTCTCTTTCTCAAGAACCACTACGCGGCCGTTCAGCGCGAGCATTCCCTAGTCTACTCGCGCAGCGCCACCATGCGGCAACGGCAAGCGGAGGAGGAGCGCACGCTCGACGGCCTCGAGGTGAGCTCAGCCGCTCCGCCCTTCCCTTCCTCTCTCTCTCTCTCTCGAAAGAGACGCCAAACACGCGCCGCGAACACGGTGGCGACGAAACTCACCGATAGCTGGCGTTTCAAAGAGCACAGTCAGAGTCGCTATTAAAATGTCAAATAAAGCTTTAGTACATTATGTACTAGAAATTCAGTGGTACCGGTATTAAAGAATAACAGCTACTCGATAAATTGTATATTTGTAACTTGTTCGGGTAAGAACCAGCTTATGTGTTCTGGTCTTGTACGCAGGTTATGAGGAAAAAGACCGCGTAGGGCGAAATGTCTTAGCACTCTTTGCGTCTTGCAGCACTTTTCGGGACGGCTTTAAGCTCTCCCATAGTAGAGTATCCTGTACTCTGAATCGTTACCCCCCTTTTACTAATTCCCCCCCCCCCTCTTCTCGGGATGGCTTTACGCTCTCCCATAGTATACGACATACTCTTAGTCGTTAGCCCTTCTTTCTAAACAGACATCTTATGATACCCCACCACCACAGGCGCTGAGTTCAAGGGCAGCAGAAGTTGCGGCTTTCCTCACCTCAACCTCTTTCTTTCCGGTATACTCGGCGACAACTTTTCTTGGCACTGAAGGGAAAGCTACAGAGGCGGAGGAGATATGGTGCTACATGGCTTTCTGCCCATGTAGCACCACAGAGTAACATAGTAAACGTAAAAAGCGGGAACTCTCATTTAACCATGCGGCCCACATGACTGCTAGGACTCCTAGCGGCCGGCAATTAACTGTCACGAGGTTCCTCTCCAGCCTTGCCATCGTGCCACAGGGGTTTCAGTTTTGGTTTGAGAATTCTTGTGCGAAGGTCGGAAGTTTCTTCTACTGTTGGCATAAGAGGAGACCGCCAGGAGGCGCCAAGCTGTGAAGACATGTTCACACTGCGCTCCGCTTTCCCGAAGCTTTTCTAAGAGCAATTTCGCGCAAACTCATCTAACAATCTTATAGTCTGCTTTGTGAAGTTCTCCTGATTCCACGGATACCCAAAGCTTGGGCCAGGATCAACTTTACGAGAAGAAACCATCGCAGGCAGGTTGGATGACCTTGTTGAGACGCTCACCTTAACGACCACGGCCGGCGTCGCGCGTCCCGGAAGGTACTTCGACGTGCGGAACACGACGGTGTTGTGTGTTTGTGGGAGCACGGACTAGCAGATAGTGAACTTTGGACACTTGCTTTGCTGCCACGGGACAGAGATCGAAGGTGAGCGATGTTTACCTCACTTTCTTGACCTGTTTTATGACACGACAAAATGCCGGCGGGAAAGCTCTGTCAGCCTAAGCGCTCCGACTAACTTGGCAGGAGCGGCGGTCACTTTTCCTTTGTTCTGCTAAGCATGGCTGGCCGGGGCTGATCGCCTTTTTTCGCCATATGGAAGTTGACGAAGCTTATCCCGGCCTTTCTCGGGCACCGGAATCACTCACCGCTGACACGGACGCGAGTGGCGTCTCGTCTCGGCAGCCAAAGGATGACGAACCAGCGTCTGGTGACGCGACTCTCGGAAACGAGACTGGCGACGCGACTTGTTCGGAACGCCATGGATGGACTGAGGATGCCTGGCATACCGTTTTATCGCGCAAGCAAAAGAAAAACCAGTTAAAAAAGCAGCGATCTCTGATGGAGAAGGCTGTGAAAGCGAACGAGAAATTTGAAACTGATCCGCCCGCCGAAAAACAAAAACGTGAAGCCACGCAGGGTTTCAGACGGAGAAAGCGACGCGGCCCGCCTCCGCTACCGGAAGAGGACATCAAGATTATTCTGAAGCCGCATAAGGGTCTCTGGGTTAAAAACATATTGGGACTGGAACTCTCCAGGGCTGTGATAGATGCCTGCCAACGAAGTTTCAATGGCAATGGCTTTCTGTTTCGGGTTCACCCAGGATCGAACATTGTAATCCTATCTACGCCAAGCACGGAGGTAGCGAGTAGGCTGCGAGGTATCAGTCAACTAAAGATCAGGGGACAAATCCACGCTTTCAATGCATACGTGGCCGACCCCGAAGGCGTCTTGCGGGGAATTGTACATGGAATACCGGCCGGGACTTCGCAAGATGAACTAATGGAGAACCTACGTGTTCGGGCTCAAGGGGTGAATATTGAGAGAGCAAGAATGTTGGGCTCGTCTAAAACGGCGATTATCACATTCACGGGCAATGTGCTACGGAGGAGCGTATACATAATGGGTGCCGAGTTAATATGCTACCCATACAAGCCAACAGTACAGGTGTGCAAGATATGCCTCCAAACCGGACACCGTACGGACGTTTGTCCAACTCCAAATGTCAATGTATGCCTCAAGTGCGGGGCAAGGGAACCAATGCAAGGAATTGAATTGAATCTTTATTTTCATGTCTAGTACAACATGAAGGATGGCGGGAGTAAAAGCTGCACTAAAACAGCTTGACTAGCTCCCGCTACCTAAAAATAAATGGGTCACAAGCAGTGGCATACAAATGAGAACAAAAGCATAATGTACAGAAATTCCCATGCTATTGGGAATAAAATAATTACATAATCTGAACGTAAACAGGATACAACAGTTCCTACGAATAGAAGAACAAAACATCAGTAGCTTGAAGAGGCTGTGTATACATGTGTTGAAAAATACATAAGAGGTCAAACGGATACAAAAGGGTAGATTTCATCATAATACAATTTATAAGAACAGAGATGCAATATTTTTTTGTGGTCATGGTTTCTATATTTACGTCATTACTGCTTAAATAATTCAACATTCTGGGAATAACACTGCGTACCATTTGGTCACCGTACTTTGTGCGTGATCGTGGTATTAACCAGAGGTTATGCTTACGGGTATCATATTTATTTTCCGAAGGTTGCAGGTTGGCTAAGTCAGATAGTACAGTTTTTTGCTTCAGCTCTTTTTTTATAGTCCTACAAACGTTGTAACTGTAAAGATTTTGAAAACTGATTAGTTTATATTTTTGTTGCATGTACATAACTGATTGATATGGTTCTTTCTTAGCAATAATTTTCAGAAATCTAGTTTGAAGTCTAGTAAGCTTCTCAATATTTGTTTGTGTTCTGTCACCCCATACTATAAAGCAATAGTTTACATAGGACATAAATAAGGAATGATAAATAATAAGTATTGTTTTTAATGGAAGTAGATAATTGTTGCGATAAATTATACCAAGTACACGTGCCGTTTTTGTTGCCACCTGCTCTACTTGTGCATCCCATAGCATGTTGTTTGAAAATACGATACCTAATGTTTTGACATTGTCAACTATTTCAATCAGACTGTTATTAAGATAGAGCGGAGAACTTACTTGTACCTGCTTGCCTTTTGCTCGAAATATAACCGCTTTGGTTTTTTTCCGCATTTATTAATAGTCCATTGGAACATGCCCATTTATATATCTTCTCTAATATATTATTTCCTTTTTGAATCAACTGGTCAGTATCGTTATGTGCAAAAAATACGCTTGTATCGTCCGCATAAATAACGAACTTTGCTGAAGGGTCTATGTTTACAATATCATTTATATACAAATTAAACAGGAATGGACCTAAAATACTGCCCTGAGGCACTCCAAGGGAATTTGGTTTAGTCACCGAAGAAAAATTGTTTATGCACACGTATTGTTTCCTTTCGCTTAGATATGAGTCGAGCAAGTCTAAAGCAACACCTCGTACACCGTATAAATCCAGCTTACGTAAAAGTAATAGTCTGTTCAGAGAGTCGAAGGCCTTACTGAAATCGATAAAGACGCCGAGTACTAGTTGTTTACATTCTATGCTATTTAGAATGAACTCTTTCTGATCAAGGAGGGCAAGCTCAGTCGATCTATGTTTCCTGAAACCGTATTGTGCGTCACATAACATATTATGTTTGTTAATGAATTCTGCCAGCTGGGAGTGAAGAATTTTTTCTATTATTTTAGAGAATACTGGCAAAATTGAGATGGGTCTATAGTTTGCTAAATTATTCTTATCTCCCTTTTTGTACAAGATGCACACTTTAGCAGTTTGAAGTATTGCAGGAAAAATTCCTTTTCCCAAACAAAGGTTAATGATTTCAGAAAATGGTTGGGCAATTATTTCGGCGGTGTGTTTAATTGGTTTGATTTGAAAATCAAAACAATCACAGCAGTTACTATTTCTAAGCCGCATGATTGTTTTATATACCTCGCTTTCACATGTAGGTCTCACAAACATAGTACTTGAGCATTTATTGGAAACGTATGATGTCGCATCAAGAGATGTTTCTGGAAAAGCTAAGTTTACTAGATAATCGTTAAATGTATTGGATAAGTTACTACCATTAATAACACAACCATTAATTGTAATTTCCGTAATTACGCTATTTGAGGTGGGTGTTCCTAACACTTTATTGATGTTTTTCCAAGTGGAAGCAGAATTTCCAGCTGATTGCATAAAAATGTTATGAAAGTAGTTTTGTCTAGCCCTTTGGATGTCCTTATTTAGACGATTACGAAATTTTTTGAAGGTACTAAGTACCTGTGGGTCACGAGCGACGAGAAATGCATTATACATTACATTCTTTTCATTGATTTGATGCAACAGGTCCCGTGTGATCCATGGCTTCCTAATTTTTTTAGATGGGCGGTGGGTAATTCGAGGGAAGTTATGGTCATATACCTCCTTGAATTTTTCTATGAATGTATTGACAGCAATGTTCGGGTTGTCATTTGCGAGAACATCGTTCCAGGATGTATTAATTAGTTCCTGACGAAAATTTTCAAGATTTTTGGATGTTATAGAACGCACTGGTATGGAAAGTCGTTTCTTTTTTATTCGTTGCCTAATAGCTAAAAATATGGGAAGGTGATCGCTAATGTCGCATGAAATGGTCCCAGCTTTAGTATCCTCAGAACTAATGCTCGTGAGAAAGACATCAATTAATGTAGATGAACAGGCAGTAACTCTAGTTGGCATATTAATCATGTTAGCCAATCCAAAGCTATCAAACAAACACGTCATCTCATGCTGTGAAGTTCCATTAGACAGCATGTCAATATTAATATCGCCGCCGCAAACAGTTACATGGTTATTGAGCATAGCGTGGTGAAATAGGCTCTCCAAACGAGCCGTGAAAGTTGTAATACTTCCAGATGGAGTACGGTACATAACTGAGATGACGTAATTGCTTAGGACAGCTGTCAGCATTTCACAATCAGGCTCTGAATAACAAAATTCTGTTAAGAGTTGACAATCAAAGGTTTCTTTTACAAGTAAGCAGACACCACCCCCTCTACTGTGCGTGCGATTAACACAGAAAACATTATAACCAGGCATAGAAAATGGGTTATCATCATTTGTGTACCAAGTTTCAGTCAGCATGATGATGTCAAAGCGGAAATGAAGCTCTGAAAACAAGGAATTTAGCGATGCATATTTGTTTCTCGCGGACTGACAGTTTAGCTGGAAAATTTTTATGCCAGGCATATAGTTGTCTCCAATGTATTTATGTAGATCTGATGGTAAAATGAACATGATTCCTAAAAAGTAAAGTTATGAACGATTCTGATTTTTCAAGCCAATTTAGAGAAATCTTCCTTTCTCTTCACCAGAACGGCAGGAAAACCATCTCTGCGTCTCATTAGAACTTTACCGTTCGCACACCACACAAAACGGACGTCATTCTCTCGCGCCCATTGTTTTGCCTCCCGAAGTAGAGTTCGCGTTTGTTTGGTTAAGTTTTCTTGAATCATCACTTCGGATTTGGTATCCCTGAGCTTCTTACGACTATGTAGCCAGCTGTCTCGAACTGACTGTTGTGAGAAACGTACAATGATGCCCGGGGTCCTTTCCGCCTTAGAGGGAAGGCGGTGTATCGCGGTAACATCAGTTCCTGTCAGAGCGGGCATCGCAATTGATTTCTCTAGACATGGCTACATCCCCAAGTGTGTCATCTGTGACGGTGAACACCCCACAGGAGATAGTCTGTGCAAGAAAAAACTTAAGAACGTTGCTCCTCCCAAGAAATTGAGGACAGATCAGCCAAAAGACTGGGTTAGCCAACCTGAATATACCGGTGATGCCAAGTCGTCAGAAGAATTCCCTCCACTAAGGATGAACATGCCTCGATGGTTCAGCTCGGACCGGATGGAACAGCGCCAGTCAAGGTCACGTTCACGATCCCGATCAAGATCCCAGTCAAGGTCGTGATCGAGATCTCGTTCAAGGAGGGACAGACATCACACTAACACGGCACCACCGGCCCCTGGGAAACCCAGCTTAAAGAACCAACCAAAGCACCGCGGACCTCCGGCCGAGATGGGTTCCTGCGAGGAATCACAAGACGCCCTAGCCGCCGGCCGGACAAACATAAATCAGGTGAGCTTTGCGGGGTCAGTGTCTTCCAATGCTCCTATAACAGAAAATCCACAATACAAGAAAATATTGCAAGAAAATAAGAGATTGACCCAAGAGGTCAAACAGCTTAAAAAACAAATGGCCGAAGAGCGAAATAACTTACAGGCAGCAATATCTTCATTAGAGAGACGGCTAGAGGCTAAACTACGACCACAAAACCCGACAGGAATAGCTGGAGGATGTAGTCAAAAAATGACATATCAACCGTCAATAAAACCCACCCTTTCGGGGGGCAGCACGGCGTCGGCTGAAGTTGAGGAAGGGATGGTGTACGCAGGTACAACCACCCCTACCCCAAGCATGACAGTAAAAAACCACGACCAAATAACGCAGCAAATACAGGCACAGTTAGACAAAAACAGGGAAGGTATAGCTAACGTTAATAAACTGCTAGTCGATTTCATGAATGAGATGAAATCTTTCGTCTGCGAGGAATTAAAAACTCAAAGGCGGTACGTGAATGACGCTGTTAGCAGCTTGCAAAGGGCGATAAACAAGCGCTCTCGCTCGACCTCCGCTAGAAATAGCAAACAATCTAAGGGGAATCGCGACGACGCGGAAGCACCCATGCATCATGGCCAAAAATAACCAGAGAAGTGTGGAACAATTAGAGATCTGGCTGTGGAATTGCCGCACTTTTCACAAACGCGCCGCAGCACTCGAGAGTTATATCAATGTGGCACCAATTAAACCCGACGTTATATGCTTGCAAGAAATTGGTGCCTGAATAGTGAAGCTTCAGGGTTATTATATTTTTCAGAACCCAAATTATCCCCGCGTAGCGACGCTGGTGAGCGAGATGATTGCGGCCACAGATGAGTACATAAGAACGCTACAGATCAATCACCAAATTATCAGTTTATTCCCCCAAAAGAGAGGCAAAGCGAAGACTATAATAGTGAACATATACAGTCCTCCAAAAGACAAAGGCGAAGACTTCAATGAGCTCCTTGCTGAGACGGTTAAAATCGCAGGCAACAAGGACCGCCTATTGGTTTTGGGTGATTTTAACGCACCCAGCACCACATGGGGTTACCGAAAAGACTCGCCGAAGGGAACGCGTCTCGAACATGCTGCGTCCAGGCTGGGCCTGAGTTTAATAACTCTCCCAATTGCGCCCACGAGAGTGGGCAACAGCGTATGTAGAGACACGTTTCCGGACCTCACTTTCACCTTCAACCTCAAAGACGCATCCTGGACAAACCTGGAGGAAAATCTAGGAAGCGACCATTACATTATAAGCGTGTCCATATCGACACCCAAAATGCGTAGATTGATAGGCGACGCGGCGATCACAGATTGGACTGAGTTTAGGAAACGAGATCCTCCACCCGACTCTGTACCGAACTCAATAGAGGCATGGTCGGAGTACATAAAGTCGGTACACGCCATCACTACGAAGAAAATAGCCAGAACCGTAGAGACGCCAGCAGTAGACAGCCGTCTGCTACACCTATGGGAGAGCAGGTGCAGCCTACTAAAGCGTTGGAAACGTCAACGTCTGAATAGGACACTACTGCGTAGGATCGCTGCTCTTGCAGAGGAAGCAAACGACTATGCCAGCAAATTGGCTACCGAGGGATGGGTCAAGTTCTGCAGTTCGCTTCAGAACACACTGAGCACCGCGAAAACTTGGTCCATCCTAAGAAATATTCTTGATCCAGACAAGTCCAAATCCACGACAAGCAGAACACTGCAGAAAATTGCAGAAACATTTCCGGGCACGGACGACGATCTCGTGAAAGCCCTCAAGGAGAGATATATAGGCGATAGTCCACCAAGTAACTCGGCTAATCACATGAGTTACAGTGGAGCTAGAAATGAGAAACTAGACGAGCCGATAACAAAGGAGGAGGTCTTTGCGGCAGCTCAGGCAGCCAAGAGGAACACAGCCCCCGGTGAAGACCAAATTACGGATGCTATGATAAGAAACCTTGGCGACAAAGCCATCGAAGGCATGACAAAACAATTCAATGAACACTATTGGCTCAAAGGAAAGGTCCCTGCAGAATGGAAAACCGCCAAAATTATAACCATTCCGAAACCCGGAAAAAAGCCCTCCCTGCAGGCGCTCAGACCTATATCACTTACGTCATGTGTGGGGAAGCTTTTCGAACGGGTCGTTCAGACCAGACTTCAGAATTTCATAGAGGACAGGGGAATGTTTCCGGCCACCATGCTGGGCTTCCGCAGTGGTCTCTCAACACAGGACGCTTTCCTCCTGATACAAGAAGAGGTACTCAAGGGTGTTCCCAAAGGTGGAGAGCATTTGCTGCTTGCTCTAGACTTAAAAGGAGCTTTTGACAATATCTCTCATGAAGCTATACTCTCAGAGCTAAATATAATTGGTTGCGAGGAAAAGATATATAACTATATAAAAGATTTTCTCACCGATCGGGAGGCGACAATTGGTATCTCAAGCGTTAGGTCTGAGCCATTCCGAATGCCAAACAAGGGAACGCCTCAAGGAGCCATAATATCTCCTCTGTTGTTTAATATCGCCATGCGTCGACTCGCTCGAGCCTTGGATTGTGTACCCCAGCTAGGTTATACCATCTACGCTGACGACATTACTTTGTGGGCCACACGGGGGTCCCTGGCCAGCAAAGAGCAGACTCTGCAAGAGGCTGCACTGGCTGTCGAAAACTTTGCCAGAACCAGTGGTCTCAGCTGCGCACCCGAAAAATCGGAGGTGATCAGAATACACAGCAAACGCTACAAAAGTAACAGAAGAATAGAAATTGAAATCGAAAAGCAGAAAATTAAAGAAGTCACCGTCGCCCAGATCCTGGGTTTCTGGGTTCAAAGCAACGGTAGGGCAAATCACACTATCGGTCTTTTTAAATCAGCAACTAAACAAGTGGCTAGGATGATTTAGAGGATCACCTTCCACAAAAAAAGTATGAAAGAAAGTGATACTGTCCGATTAGTGCAGGCGCTCGTAATGAGAAAATTGACATACAGCTTGCCTTTCCACACGCTGAACAAGAGCGAGGAAGAGCAAGTAGATTCTATCATCAGAGGGGCTTACAAGGCAGCATTAGGCTTACCGATAAGCACTCCGACACAGAGGCTTCTCCAGATTGGCCTGCATAACACGTACGCTGAACTGAGAGCAGCAACATTGATCTCTCAGCGCAACCGCCTCAGCCAAACGAAGTCGGGAAGAGAGATACTGATGTGGGCGGGTATAACCCAACCCCAACCCAACCCCAACCCCAAAACTTGGACGAGGAGCTGGTGGAAGTACCAGACCCAGTCCGACGACATATTTCGATCGCCCCTATCCCCAGGAACTTGACCAAGGAGCGGCATCACGAAAGGCGACAGGAGCGTGTAAAATGGATCAGAAAATTAGAGGCAATGAGAACGTGCTATACGTTGACGCTTCCAGGTATAACTGGAAGCGCTGCGTCGTCACAATGGTAAGCAGTGACACGAGAAGCATGGCGTCCAGCGCATCACTCTACGCTACATCGATCACCAAGGCCGAATGTTTCGCCATCGCATTGGCGATTAAAAGTCGAGAGCGCAGCGACGGCCAGACGTACATCAGCAAAAGGCGTGCCGGCTATTCACGAAAGGCCGCCTCCCATTAAACATTTGCAAATTTTTAGGTGGCGAATTGAGCAACACTTATAGGTTGGTCTGGTGCCGCGGACATGCAGGCCTAGAGGGTAACGAGAGGGCGGACGCTCAAGCTCGAGCGCTCACAAACCGAGCGGAGCAGCAGCCTTTCTCGCTGTTACCACCACCCAGCAACGACGGCTTTCGCGAGGAGGAGGAAAACGACCCGGCTCGAATGGCTCCGCGAGAGCTTCTTGCTCACCAGCGATACACGCGGCAGAAATATGGCGCCCCCCACAAATCTCTTAAAGGGGAAGACGCCATAGACCTCCGTAAAGTTCAAACGGGAGTTTATCCAAATTTATTACGACTGCACAAAATTCATCCAACTTTGTATGGGCGCTATTGTTCGTGGTGTCGCGACTCGCCACCGACCCTTTACCATATCTCGTGGAGTTGTGCTAAACGCCTAAATGAACTTGATCGCTTACAGCGTATGTATAGAATAGAAAACTCTTTGGAGCAATGGGAGGCACTCCTCGCTAGCTCGGACCCGGAGGTGCAACTAGCACTCCTGGACCACGTCCGGCAGGCGGCGCAAGCCAGTGGAGCCTTGGACATGGGGCCCCACCCATCTAGCTCCTAATCCCCTTCTTTTTCAACCCAATAAAGTTATTTCTCTCTCTCTCTTCTACTGTTATTTGGGAGTGCTTTTGTTAGCGGCTTTTTAGGGTCAAATAGGTTGCGGGCATGGCTATTGCAAATACGTTCATCTGTTGGCAGTTCTTGCGAAAAAAAAATTGCACGCCCACTTTACCAATAAATAGCGTTTATTCAGACAGCAGCACCTGAAAATCATTATAAATCAGCTAAACAGGCGTTTTTAGGTAGCAAATTACCCTCCTATTAAAAATTTGAGCAATCAATGCATAACGTTTAATATTTATAGAAACTGCATTGTATTGTGTCTTTTCAGAAATAACATTACTATGTAGCAAAACCATCATCGCATCAAGCAACCGCAAAAAAGTACACAATATTTGCAAGGATATTCATTGTCAAAATGAACATTTCAACACATCAGTAAAATTTTATATTTTGTAAAGAATGATTATTAATTTATTTCATTCACTTATTTATTTCCAGGTGCTGTTGGCTGATTTGGTCGTTACAAGGGTGGGACATCAATCTAATCAATCTTTAGATGAAATAGCAAGGAACACCTTACACAAAAAAAGAAGAAACCACAATGTGTCATCACATATAAACAGTGAACAAAATCTGACATAACTATCATGCCAAGCATAAAGAAGCAATGCACAGGCGTAAAAAAATACAAAAAAAATTTCATCACATTATTTTGATCCACCCCCCTGCAATAACCATACACCCTTCACTACACAACATTAAGCATCACAATACATGTCACACGAAATTTGTGTGATTTGGTACATTCAATGAAATAAAAAATCTAGCGTTCACAAAGATTTACTTACAGAATTTTCTATAGTTCTGAATTTGAATTTTTTTAACGTTTCACAATGCCGTACAGTCTTTTATGGTTCTAGGAAAATGAGAGTATGTGTTTGTTTTGATACAAAATTCGGGGATTTGAAAGTTGCTGTGGTAGTCAGTTCGTAGGTTCTGGACAGGTCGCGGAATGGGGTCCTGCGCTGCATCAAAGTTAAACGTATTTTGAGAAAGCAAAACAAGAATTTCAGTCTGGCTACACGACGGTGTTCCAAAAGGGTGGGTATAAGTTTAGTTGTTGCGACATCTTTGTCACAGAAGTAGTTCAAGAGTATCTTAAAAGAATAAATCGAGCCGCTCTTCTTTGTGCTCGCTCAACTTGATTGATTGATATGTGGGGCTTTACGTCCCAAAACCACCATATGATTATGAGAGACACCGTAGTGGAGAAATGTTTACCACCTGGGGTTCTTTGACGTGCACCCAAATCTGAGCACATGGGCCTACAAAATTTTCGCCTCCATCGAAAATGCAGCCACCACAACCGGGATACGATCCCGCGACCTGCTGGTCAGCAACTCACTCAACTTGATTGATTAGTCCGTTCTGATAAGGGCCCTATATGATACTTGCATATTCTAATGTAGGTCTTACTATAGCTAAATAGGCTGTTAACTTTACTGGGTCTTGATGCAAGAATCAGCGTGAATAATCAGACAAGCTGTAAAGAAACCTACATGAAAACCAAATTTCCGCGAGTATTGCTCTTAAAAACAATCTAGCTCTCACTGTCCACGACAGCAAGGTTATAGCAGTGTTTGATGGTGTAGGCGTCGTCGTCCACACAATGAACTCCTACTTCTTGGCCATAGGTGCACTGTAGCTCCTTGGCTCTTTGTTTCCGGTGATTGAGGTGAAATTCAGGGTGGGTGTTTCTCGGTAGATCTTACATGCATCTTCGGAGGAAGTTGATGTCATTTCTTCTCCTTACGGTGAAGCGTAGTTGAGCTGTCTCCTGATGCCACGGCCATTTTCAGCAGTGGTGAGCCTGCGATTTCGTGATTATAAATGTGCCTCATTTAACTTATATATGTATGCCTCATTCGTTCGGCTTGAACACGGAACCGTGATGCTTAGGAAGATTACCTTCAGTATTCCAGGTGTTGATATCACCATTTTTCAAAATATTCTACAACACTAGGGCGCACGGCTGAACCAAAATAGCTAAACAATTACAAGCTACCACGCATAGCTATCGCCCATCAGCGGAAGCCAAAGAGAGAGTGCCTTTCGTGCGCCCAGTAGATGCAGAAGGAGAACAAAGCAGAGAGGGCATTATATAGACTTACTGACGACAAGTTCGGTTAGTATTCCATAAGAGGAGAAGAGGAGAGGAGAGTATCTACCCATGTCTTCTGCCCTTCTCTTCTGCCCCTTCTTCACTTGCGCGCAGAGGAAGAAATCATAGGAGGAGGAGGTTACTATTTTGGCTATTACGAATCACGCCACGAAATCGCACGCACCTGCGGCCAATGAAAACATAAGCCGTGACCGTTGGGAGCATATGGGAACTCGTCTGAGCCGGCGAACCCGTCTTGAGGCGTGAGATGTCTTTTGTGTCTCCAGTGGTCGCAAAGCGACGAAAAGAAAACGGCTAACACGGTGGCTACTTCAAGCCGTGTGTCGCCAATAGTCACTATGGTGCTTCCGCGAAAGAACCGTGTGGCATGCACTATTTCGCTGTGGCCCTCGTCCGTTTATAGTGTGTGCATGGTGTATTTTCAACTGAATTCGCGCTGTCGTACAGCTGCTGCGCCGTCGTTCCTGTTGAAAGTTCCGTGCCTGCCTTCGGGCGTTTGTTTTGGCCGCTGGTGGAGTGGTGATGCCGCCTGCAGTGATTATTATGGGCCTACTTGGAATGTATATTGGCTCTATGAATCAAGAAAGAGGGGCGCAGTACTCGGGATATTAGGTGCCTTGTGTGATATTGATGTGCGTACTGTGCCGTTCTTTATTCAAGCGCGGGCCAGTTTGTGAGTATTCCAGCTTGCTTGCTCCCACGGGGGCTGATTCAGATAGGCGATCTGGGGCAAATATTTAATTTTGCGAAATTCTACCGACTTTTCCATCACGGTGCATGTTTTTTTTACTTTCACTTATGCGGGTGTTATGTCAAAAAATATTCCAGATCGCATTTCACCGCTCCCGTGCTACAAGCGTATTTTCCCCATTCTTAAGGAAGGGGTAGGATTGTGGTATTCTTGCGGAAAGTGCCCTTTGCTTTGAAAGAGGGACGAAGAAAAAGTCCGGTTATTTTAGCTATCAAAGTTTTCTATACGTTTACTATGTCCAGTTCTCCCAGCATTATGTAATGCATGTCTTAGGCGAATTAGACTTGGCGCTGCGGCGTTCTGATACCAGCTATCCTTGTGGGGGTGGAGTCGCCGTGGTGTAAAGACAAACTTGTGCCTCGCTCGCCAGAGTTACGTGCGTCTATGCAAGATTGAGAAATATGTGCAGGTCGTATTTCAGCTTTTTTTTACGTTGGCAAAAACAGAGATAATAGCGGTGTACCGTGGTATGTAAGCTCTACTCTTCTTAGTACAATATCTTAAACTGCTCGTTGATTCTGCTCTCGACTTTAGCAGTATTGCAATGAATCAGCTCTAACTGAACTTCTATTGTGAAATAATAATTTTTATTGGGTTCCAGTTCTGAATGCGGGATTCATGTTAAGCATAAATGAAATTACACTTTACCAACTTCCCTAACGACTACGCTACGATTTGGAGATTGAAAGTTATTTAGATTCCCGGTGGATTTACATTCCCGGTTAGTATATACGTGGTGGTTGTGACCAGTTTTTATGCGAAACAATATAGTTGTCGGCACGCTGTATGTGTTATTGCACAATAAAACCTGATTCCTTGGTTTGAACGGCGTCGATTTTTTGGATTGCTCGACGTGTAGCAGCAACGCTGTCATATACGGCTGCAACATTTACTCGAGGATACAGCAAATCGCTTGAAAAAACGCTTTTCATCACGTATTCGT
The DNA here is from genome assembly GCA_013436015.1 of Rhipicephalus annulatus. Classification (NCBI taxonomy): domain Eukaryota; kingdom Metazoa; phylum Arthropoda; class Arachnida; order Ixodida; family Ixodidae; genus Rhipicephalus; species Rhipicephalus annulatus. Next base: position 52,184 of record WOVY01011398.1, read on the forward strand.
TGCCTTGGGCCAACTGTAGTAGATTGCGAGAATGTAAACTATTTACATTTGGTTACCTTTTCTTGTCGAATGCGTAAAACGTGTGTACCGCTGTAGGCGGTGGGTGAGAACGGCGCCGTGGTGATGCAGGGGCAACAGGACGTCCAGGTTTGATTAGCCCTGTAGCAGCGATGCATGTGAATTCGCCTCAGCCAAGGCAACCATCTTTTTTAATTTGCGAAGAACTATTCTACCCACTAATTATTTCAAAATATTACTTTGATAGCGTAAGTTTTTCATTAGCAACGTCGTGATTGATCAGTACACGTTTAGTTTTTTGTGTGCGCCACCTAACAGACGGAAGGAGCCCTACGGCCTTGGGCCACGACAGGCAGCCATTGACCAGTCTTTATGTTTACTATGTTACTCTATGGTAGCACTGCGCGAAGTAGTCCTTTTTGGCGGGTGACTCATAACACAATGGTATAGTGAACTAGAATAGAATCTAGTGGCGTGCCAATGTCACACCGGTCCCGTTAATTAGGGAGGCGATCGCCGGGCTAATTCCAAGAGCCGAAGTATCGGCCCCCCGAACCGCACCACGAAAGCGTGGACAATTTAGAAGTGGTCCTTTTTGGTGCGCCAGCGGACGCCGACTGTGGCCCAAAGAACAAGTCAGAGCCGAGAGTTGATAAACAAACAAATTATATTCTCAATAATGGCAGATCGAAAACAATACACAAAAATGCACACTCCACAATAGTTGCATACAATATGTCACCAATCAAACCAATCAATCAACGTACTACACAATACAATCAGCCACACTTGAAACAACGGACACGGACAACAATACGCACTACAATGCAGTCGCATGCATTGAACAACCAAGACACTTAAAGGCTAAAGAGATAGAAAACCTATTCAGTCCAAAGTCCTTGGAACAAAAGTCTGAATGATACTCTTCCGAGAATCACTCACTCAAAGTCCAGCGTTGTTGTCGTTCCGCGGCCCCCTGAAGTTTCTCTTCCAGAAAACCTCCCGTGTTCAATTGGCCACTCTTCAAACTTCCACTTCTTCGCCGGAACACGTTGGCTTCACAACCGCAGCTGTTGCCACGCGTCTTCGCTCGATAGCGGTAAACACACGCTCTTGCCTGTAGCTCGAGCCTTCACCGCTCAGGTGGAAATCTTCTTCATCTCCGGCTTCATCCCTACGGACCAAAACCTTCGCCGACTACACGGCGGAATCCCTACGCGCTCTGGCGCCCACTTCCGTCTCCTCCTGCTTTCTCGTCTCGGCTGCTCGATTAAATACCTTCCGCGCCACCTTCCAGAAAGTTCTCCTCATTTCGTCGGCGCGATGCGCAGCGGAGGCTGGGGGAGGCGCGAGACTGTACGGGGGCATTCCCCGACAGATGACTCACTTCGGCATACACGCCCTTCTCCTTCTGGAAATTTCTAGCGCTTGCCCGGTCGCCGCTGTGGGGTGAGGAGGTTCATCGGCGAAGCCACGCTTCCGAGAGGAGAGGCGTCGCGCGCCCGGGGAGCCTTGGATGCTTGTTTTCTCTTTTCTTTTTTTTCTTTTGTTGACCTCGCCGCGTTTCTCTGGCGCGTTATCGCAAGAATTTGGCGGCGCGCCCGTTTTTAGCGCTCGTTCTGTGACACTGCCCCCCACTTTAAGAATATTATCTCATAATATTCAAAACCACACAACGAGCGCGAACAGTCACCACACACTCTCACAGACTGTAACACCATCCGTCGCTCATGACACTTCACATTCAGAACAGATCATTTAATAGAATTGTACATTGTAATTCAATTACGCAACACGTGAAAACACAACCACAAGCACATGAGTACAACACTCCACCACACATTCCCAATAATACAAATGTACAAAGTTCTCTCATTACAACAATGGTCCAATACTATACATCGCATCACAGCACAACACTTCGACACTTGTGACACAGGATAACACAACATTAACACAACATATGGCACTCAGCACTGCCCAACACATTCTGATTCGACTTCAGCACTTATCCTGAGTACTTCGAGCAGCGCTTGCGCCCCTTTTTGCGGTGCTCGCTCGATCTCTTCTTGTGTTTCCACGTTCTTTTTCGGCGAGCCCTTTTTAACGACAATATCTGAGGCGTCGTCTCAGGCATCGTTGTCTCTTCCGACACCGTTAACGCGTCATTACATTCGACGGGTCCTGTCTGTTTATTTACCCGCTTGATCATGCCTCTACATTTTGCCCGGCTGGCCAACTCCGTCTCCTTTACACTGTCGGTCGGTTGAGGTCGTGCCGACGTAAGTCCAGTTGCTCGGCCCGTGAACTTATTGAACACGATCATCTTCTCATTCACTGTCTCTTGGGCCGCGGCTTCACCTTGGGCTCTAGTGAGATCCGTCACGGGCTGCTCCTCCGCTGTATCTCGCGGTCGCTGGGTTGGCGAGGGCTCTATCTTAGGGTCTTCTCCCAAACATTCCGGATCATTCGGTCCTCGCGCCCCGTCGATGTTTCCGATGACAAGGTCGTAAAGGGGGGTCGTCATACATAGAGCGGTAACTTTCCCGCTGAAGTACGGGGTTTCCACCTCAATCTCTGCTTCGGGAAGCATCCGAACTGTACGGTCATTTAAGCAAACCGGTTTCGTTTTGCCGGTTAACTCACTTTCCCGTACCAAGTTTCTCCGCACGATAACAGTGGAGCTGCCGGTATCTCTTAACACCGTAATCTTTTTGCCCGCAACTTTTCCAGGCAGCGTTGGCATTCTTTTCGTAACACCGGTTGGCTGTTTTGACATTACAGCACCCATAATAGGAATTTTCTCCCCATTTTTTAACTCTACGAATCCATCAGTGACGGCATTATCACCGGATTTTGGTGCTGCTTGCACACAGGATACCTGGTGGGTTTGACTCGCTCCGTTTCGACATGCATCTGCTTTGTGCCCAGTCTGACCACACTTAAAACATTTTACTACCATAGGGCTCGTAAAGATCGTTCGACAGTTTTTCGCGCGATGACCCACTCGGTTACACAGAAAACAACGCGGAGTGCTCTCCGGTGCACGCTTCTTTTCTTCGGGAGCCAATTTCTTCGAATCATCGGGACAATCCTTCTTGACTTTGGCCAAATTAGTTCCACCTTGCGCTTCAAAGAATTGATCAGCCAATTCAAGCATTCCTTCAAGTGACTCAGCCTTTCTCTCTTTAAAATACAGCGACAGGTTTGGGTGGCAACTAGTAAGAAATTGTTCTCTAATTAGGAGCTCTCTAAGTTCATCGTACTCCTGCGCTGTCCCTGAAAGTTCAATCCATCTGTCGAAATAATGACAAAGTCGGGCGGCATACTGCGTAGCTGTCTCACCATCAGCTGGCTTTCCTGTCCGAAATCTGTCCCGGAATCTTTCTACAGTAAATCTAAATCGCTTCAGTAAAGCAGCTTTCACCTTTGCATAGTTGGCTGCATCGGTCGGCGTCAGCCTACCGTACACACTGAGCGCTTCACCACTCAAGCAAGTACTCAAAGCAGTTGCCCATTGATGTTCCGGCCAATTCTGGCTCCTCGCAATCGTCTCAAATCTGTGGAGGTACGCGTCTAGGTCGTCCTTCCTTTCATCAAACGCTACGAGCAGCTTGCTTGGGTTCAAGCAGAAGCCGTGATCTTCCCGTTCGCTGCTCTCAACCCTCGCTTGGACGGGAGTTTCACTTCGCTGTTGCAAACGGAGCCGCTCGAGTTCCATCTCGTGCTGCCGCTGCCGTTCCCTTTCAGCCATCTCCGCTTCTCTTTCTTCTTTCAGATGTCGCTTCCTCGCTTCTCTTTCTTCCTTCAGCTGTCGCTCCCTCGCTTCTCTTTCTTCTCTCGCCCTTTCGGCTGCCAACTTCTCTCTCTCCAACTCAGCTGCTTTTTCTTCCTTGGCCCTCTCTGCTGCCAACCTCTCTCTCTCTCTCTCCAACTCAGCTTCTTTTTCCGCTTTGGCTCTTTTGACCGCCAACCTCTCTCTTTCCAACTCAGCTGCTTTTTCTTCCTTGGCTCTCTCAGCTGCCAACCTTTCTCTCTCCACCGCCTCTTTCTCCTTCTGGCTTACCCATTTCCGTAGTTCGGCGCCAGAAAGACCCATCTTCTCATCAAGCGCAACTAACTTTTCGAGATCCATTGTGTCTCGCAACTCGCAAATAAAACCTTGCCGCGTGCAAAAAGTATCTGCCTAAATCAGTCTATCGGAACACTCCCATGCACTCGTTAACGAGAACACTGAACAACACACAAAATCCTTCCGATAGCACTATCAACAACTCGAGGCTCTTTCTCACTACTTTGGACACACTGTGCACCAAAAGGTCCTGTCTCGCGGACGCCAGATTAATTGTCACACCGGTCCCGTTAATTAGGGAGGCGATCACCGGGCTAATTCCATGAGCCGAAGTATCGGCCCCCCGAACCGCACCACGAAAGCGTGGACAATTTAGAAGTGGTCCTTTTTGGCGCGCCAGCGGACGCCGGCTGTGGCCCAAAGAACAAGTCAGAGCCGAGAGTTGATAAACAAACAAATTATATTCTCAATAATGGCAGATCGAAAACAATACACAAAAATTCACACTCCACAATAGTTGCATACAATATGTCACCAATCAAACCAATCAATCAACGTACTACACAATACAATCAGCCACACTTGAAACAACGGACACGGACAACAATATGCACTACAATGCAGTCGCATGCATTGAACAACCAAGACACTTAAAGGCTAAAGAGATAGAAAACCTATTCAGTCCAAAGTCCTTGGAACAAAAGTCTGAATGATACCCTTCTGAGAATCACTCACTCAAAGTCCAGCGTTGTTGTCGTGCCGCTGCCCCCTGAAGTTTCTCTTCCAGAAAACCTCCCGTGTTCAATTGGCCACTCTTCAAACTTCAACTTCTTCGCCGGAACACGTTGGCTTCACAGCCGCAGCTGTTGCCATGCGTCTTCGCTCGATAGCGGTAAACACACGCTCTTGCCTGTAGCTCGAGCCTTCACCCTTCAGGTGGAAATCCTCTTCATCTCCGGCTTCGTCCCTACGGACCAAAACCTTCGCCGACTACACGGCGGAATCCCTACGCGCTCTGGCGCTCACTTCCGTCTCCTCCTGCTTTCTCGTCTCGGCTGCTCGATTAAATACCTTCCGCGCCACCTTCCAGAAAGTTCTCCTCATTTCGTCGGCGCGATGCACAGCGGAGGCTGGGGAGAGGCGCGAGACTGTACGGGGGCCGTCCCCGACAGATGACTCACTCCGGCATACACGCCCCTCTCCTTCTGGAAATTTCTAGCGCTTGCCCGGCCGCTGCTGTGGGGTGAGGAGGTTCATCGGCGAAGCCACGCTTCCGAGAGGAGAGGCGTCGCGCGCCCGGGGAGCCTTGGATGCTTGTTTTCTCTTTTCTTTTTTTTCTTTTGTTGACCTCGCCGCGTTTCTCTGGCGCGTTATCGCAAGAATTTGGCGGCGCGCCCCTTTTTAGCGCTCGTTCTGTGACAGGCAAGCAGGTCGCGGCTGCTGTCTGGGCGGTCCAAAACGACACGGACGGCCGCTAGGATTTCTCACGGCGCCACTGCGACTTTTCATGTCATGTGTGCGAGGCGAGCGCGCTTCGGCGGTGTCTTCTCTGGATAGCGTGGGCAGCACGGGAATCAATCAGTGCGTGTGCGTGAGTTTGTGTGTGATTTTGGCGCGCTGAGCCACCGCCATCTGAAGAAACTTCGTCAAGGCCTGGAAGCTCTGCTGCATGTCGACGGGCTGACGACGCTGGTTGCGTTGTGCGCTGTGGTAGCACACAACGCAGCTGACGCCGGCGTTCGGCGGCGCGTTCTCATCGGTGTTGCAGTCCCGGCTGCATTACTGCGCTTCGACGAGAATCGAGTGTTGCATCGTTCTCTGTGTGCCGTCAGGCTCTTAGGAGTTGTGATGTGTGCTGCTTGCGGTTTTGCCCGTGTTCGTTTGTGAGTGACCTGATTGCGAGAAGGTGCGGTGCCAAGGACGTGTTGCGTTCACATTTCTGTTGAAACCGTGAACCAGGGCCGCGAGTGTATGTATTTGAATTTTCGTTGGGCCAATGCGCGCGGGCGGCATCGATCGGTATATACAGGATATCTTAAGGGATAGTGTAAGCCCAACAAAACATGAAAAAGTAAATATTTCTTTCGTTTCATGTAGTGTGTGTTCCCAATCGTTCGAAATAATTGTTAGCCTGAGTGATAAAGATGAGAGGGCAAGTGACGGCCAGAGGGAGCTCCTATAGTGTGCACGAGATGCGCATTTTTATTATTCAAGTTTGTGTGCACGCTTATGAACCAGTGTTATTGCGGGACGCGTACCGCGCCCTTGTGGGCCGCATAAGGGAAGCTGATCAGCGTCTTTTGCAGGCCAGATTATTGCATTTTCAGCTCTAACAAGGTACTCTACTGCACGTGTGCCTTTGCACTCTGCTACACAAGGACCGTGGTAGAGTCTGTCCTGTGAAAGTTTCCGTACAAACAAACATATAGCTTGTGACATGTCGAAGCGGAGAACAGATTGTCACTGTTTTGCCCCGATGCGGTAACCGGGGTGCTCTGAAGACGTCGTCGTTTGGATTTTCCGTGCCAACGTTCTCTTCAGGTTGTCCACGAACTAATTTTGTAATGTTACGTCTGCTTGAACCATGGAGCAAACGCGCGTTCCATGAAGTAACCACAGCTGCAGCTTCGCTAGAGCCCACGACGGCCCGACAACGCAGCCGAAGCTGGCATGAATGGATAGATAGATTGATATGGCTGTACCCTTTAGATCGGGCGGTGGATAACGCCGCCAAGCCATAATACTTAGAGAACCAAAAACTAGATTTTTTTAAATAATAAGGTTGAGGACTCGTACTTTGCAGTGAAGGATGTAATTTCCAGTCGTGCGTTGATTTTAGCCACCAATCAGACAACCACCTTCTAGTTAATTCTACCCGCTTAAAGTCTTTCTTGCCCTCCCTGTCCTTAAACCCCAGTGCTTTCAAAAACTCTGCGCCATCATCCTGAGCTATAGGGTGAAGCCCTTTAAAGAACATTATCAAGTGTTCGGCAGTTTCCTCCTCCTCTCCACACGCACTGCATACCGTGTCTACCCCTTCGTATTTGGCCCGATATGTCTTGGTTTACAATACTCCCTTCCTGGCCTCAAACAGTAGAGAACTACCCCGAGTATTATCATAGATCCTTTCCTTGGCAATTTCCTGCTTAAAAGTTCGATAGATCTCTAGTGCGGACTTCTTAATCATGCCAGTTCTCCACATGTCAGTCTCCGTTTCCTTCACTTTCTTCTTAACCGAATGTTCTTTTTGGTTTGGCCACCTGCTGTTTTCTAAGTATTTATTAGTCTATTTCCTGGTTCGCTTCCTCCATTTTGTATCGAAATTCTTCATGTACAAGTAGCTGAAAAGCTTCCTAGACCAATGCTCCTCCCCCATTTCTCTCAATCACTCCTCAAATTTTATCTTGCTGCTAGCTTCCCTGCCCTCAAATGATGGCCATCCCATATCACCTTGTACTCCCTGATTTGGTGTAATCCCGTGAGCTCCTAAAGCAAGCCTACCTAATCCACGTTGCTTAATTTCTGATCTTGCTTGAACTTCTGATCTCATGCACAAGAACGCATTGCCGAACGTCAGCCCAGGAACCATGGCCTCTTTCCATATTCCTCTCACAACATCATATCTATTGTAATTCCACAGTGCCCTATTTTTCATCACTGCTGCATTCCTGTTACCTTTAGTCGTCCCGTAAAATTCGTGTTCCCTCAGGTACTCATGAAAATTAGCAGTATTGCCATCTGGCGGCATTCGCATGAAAGCTGACGCTGGAGCCCAGCCGGTGGTGCCACTAGATCATATTCTAAGTCACTATACACATTGGAAAGCGACGGACGGGGCACACCATCAACGTTTCATGTAGACGCAGACGCCGCTTAGCGTTTGAGATGCACGTATATAGGCGGGACTTTCTCGCGCGTTCAAAAACGCGACGTCACAACGAATAAATTAAAGTAAAATACGACTATCGTAATGGTGTGAGCTGCGTCCTGTCTCAAATAACTCCACGTATTAGGTAAAATAAAGGGGGAACTTCTATATTTCAAGATGAAAATATGGGCGCTGTTGGGGAACTACATTCACTGGTGTCAAGATGCCCGCGATTTGGCTGTGTAGCCTTCGCTTCAAAGCCAAGAAAACTTGTCGCCGACTTGGGGTGCGGTGGTCATACAAAACACGCGACTCGTTCACGGCGGAATTTTCGTTAGCACACTATCACGAAGTTTTAGGCCTACAGGATGTTTTTATGCCCTCCCGTAGTAGAGTACCAAGTACTCTAAATCGCTCACCACTTCAAAAATCACAGCATATCCGTGAAGTGAATGATGATGAGTGGGGTGAAGCGTCCGTCAGTTCATCCATGCGTGCGTTCGTCCGTGCTTCCGTCCATCCGTTCGTTCTTGCTTCCGCCCGTGCGTCCGTGCTTTTTTCTGTGCGTCCGTCAATCCGTCCGTCCGTCCATCCTTCCGTCCGCCTGTCTGTCTGTCTGTCTGTCTGTCTGTCTGTCTGTCTGTCTGTCTGTCTGTCTGTCTGTCTGTCTGTCTGTCTGTCTGTCTGTCTGTCTGCTTCCTGCCTGCCTGCCTGCCTGCCTGCCTGCCTGCCTGTCTGTCTGTCTGTCTGTCTGTCTGTCTGTCTGTCTGTCTGTCTGTCTGTCTGTCTGTCTGTATGTCTGTGCGTCCGTCCGTCCGTCCGTCCGTGCATCTAGTGAACACTCCAAGCACCACCATATCGCATCTTTTCATCATATATTCATCATACACAAGACCGCCATCCTGCGGAAAATTGAAGAACTAAACGAGAGGTGGCTACCTACTACTACTACTACTACTACTACTACTACTACTACTACTGCTGCTACTGCTACTACCACCACTACTACTACTACTACATCTTTTACTACTACTACTACTACTTACATTGGGGATGCACGAACCACTGTTTAAGGAGCTACTATATACATCGGGGATGCACGACCCACGGCCTAAGGAGCTTGGCCCCTAAAAAAAAGTGATCTAGAACGGGCAGCTTACGGCTCACCGGTAGGGGAATACATCGCGTAGGGTGCTCTAAGTCGTTCACAATTCATTCTGAACACACAGTTTTGGCAGACAGGGACGGCTTTTTGCTCTCCCGTAGTTGAGTATATACCAAGTACTCTAGATGGTTGAACACTTTTCTAAACACATGTCGGGGGGACTCTCTGCTACATCATTAGGTAATCAATGTAGTTCGTGTGGAACACAAAAACTTGAATAATTTTTCCAAATATACGCGATATTTTGCGGAGAAATATTGCAGTGCTGCTTCAACAAAACACTCATGCAGGGGAGAAATGAGACAGCCTAAAGTGGCGGCAAGTGTGTTCATCGCATGTTTTTGAGTACACATGTAGCAACACTATCGGATATCTGGATACCTGTGCAAACTCAGTAGGTTTTCAACCCGACATAATCTTATGCCAGTGTCAACGAAAACTTCACTGACGTCATTTTTGTTATCAGGAACAGAAGGAATCAGACTGAACGAACAGATGAAATGAGGAACAGACGAAAAAGAAAGAAAAAAAAACCACAGAAAATATTTTGTTGACGTGAGCAACCTGCAGGGGCGTACCCAGATATTTGTTTTCGGGGAGGTGAGGAGGCTTCAATCATATATATTTTAAGAGGCATGTTCATGCATGCGTTTAAATATGTGCGTGCACAGCCACGACCACGCCTACATGTGCAGAGTGCGCGGGCAGCCGGTTTTGCTCAGCGGGGCGACACCTTGAGGCAGTTTTGGGGTTGTGTGTCGGGACCGTGCGTGGCCTAGCAGTCAGGCTGACCACGTCAGATGCCGGATCCGCCCCAAGGTGCCGCTCCGCAGAGCGACATAGACGTGGCCACAACTGTACACATACGCAAGCAATGACGCAAGCAAAACTGAATAAATGGGAGGAGGGACGTTAAGAAGAACTCTCCTCCACTCACTGATAACCTGCGAGTTTAAGCCACGATAGCGCTGTCCACGACGATAGGTCTCGGGTGCTCTACACATTTGCCATGCTGACGCACACTTATGGGGCTTCACAAACGCGTCCTGCGTGTCTCACAGTACCGAGCACAGTTGCCATCTGCAAACAGTGACTTACCCCCGTATTCTAAAACCTCGCTTCACTTTACACTTCGCTTTCATTTGAGAAAGTCGATGGAAGCAACATCTCTCGGCACGGCAAGCCACTGCATATCAACGATAGTCTTCTGCAATTCTTGAGTAGCGCAGCGTCATTTTCAGCCGTGTGGTGGCGCAGTGCTCAACTCTGTCAAGTGAAGAATGAAAGTCGAGTCGAGGAGCGTATTTGATTACGGGGGTTAGTGCTGCATCGTGAACGAGCGCTGACAGGGAGCGCTTTAACTCAACGAAGGCTTTTGGTGTATTGTTAGAAACTGTAATAGTGTCGGTGCAACGCTCCGTACACGGCCATTTTTTTTTCGGGAACTACGCAGCACAATGCTTTGCCGTTCGCGTTGTGTTAGCGCTTAAGCGACTTGTCACCAGAGTAGGGTAGTTTCAAAATGCGCCAAGGTTGTTTCTCCACTATGGTTATGGCGTGGTAATACCGTTGTTTCAAGCAGCGGGTCTAAGCGGCACAGACACACAGCGACGTCGACGGGAGAAAATCGCACACTGCGTGCTTCGATGTAGTTGGCGTAGTGACACGAAAGCCACAATTCGAACGTTTTCCCGCGTTCACGGCTCAAGCTACGAACTCTGTCTTGCGTTTCTGAAGCGTTGCGTGGTATAGGGCATAGGCGTAGGTTACCCTATGCCAGTAAAGCGCGCAACTTGGCGTTTCCATCTTCAAATGACGACGCTTCGAATGGCTGCCTGTCGAGTACCAGTGTTATGTGTTTGTCGATGCCATTCTTGTGCGGGATTAACCATTTGCTATGTCCATGCATATGTTAACCACTCCAGCTGTACCACATGGGTTAAGTCACGGTCATCGACGTTATTTGTCGTGTTGGAAATGCACCAGTATAGGCGTCAACGATCGCGCGTCTGAGTCAAACGGTGCTATAGCTATCGAACACCAATAGCCATAATGCTAGTTCTCATAAATGCAACGTACAATAAACAATCAAGTGGGCCAGATTTTTCGCATCACTCTTCTAAACGTTGCTGCCGCTGAGGATCAGTTTTTATAAGGTTTTCGTCGTTATAAAGCTTTCCCTTGCGGTTCTCGCAACGATGTTGGCGCTGGCGAAATGATGGTGCTAGCTTTTCACTTCAATGTCCCTTGAATGTAGCTAACAGTGAGATCTAGAATATCTCATGCTACAAAAGTGCCTATGTACGCCCTTTATGGCTTCTACAGGATGGAGTTTATGAATCATTTCTCGGGTTGTCTTCTGTTAAAATCATCGCTAATTTTTCGTATAGTGTTCGATAATGTAAGTGGGAATACTCATACATTAGCTGAACAGTTGCGTCTTTACTATGGGATGCCTTTTATTATGATTGTCGTTTGCGTTAAGGAGATCTGCTTCTTCATCTGCGTGTGATGAGATTTATCTCGGGACATCGAAAGCCACAATCGCTGTTCTCTCTTTCGCAGCGTGCCCGTTCCCGGTGACTCAACGGCGCCACCTACGTCCACTGGTGTCACTAGGACTACGAGAAACACCAGTTCGATGACATCGGCTAATGTTAACGACCAAGGCATGCCTCTCTGAAACTCACGTCAAAACATTCGTTTTTTTATTTATCTGCGAGGACGTGAGAAGGTAGACTGAGTTAGAGCTGTCTATCTCGACATAATGAATTGGATACGGAATCAAACAATCGATAAAAAAACAGTACTTGCCCCACCGGGAGAAATAAGGCCGAGCGAAGGCACCTGCGTGTCTGACGCGCTGCTCCTACCCCATTTGTTTATTTGTTTTGGTCACATTGCGCAATGCTACCTGTTGTTTCCTTCATCCGTGCCAGGAATTTAACCTTCATCCAACTGCTTAGCAGCGCAACACTTCCGTTGCTACACGCAACATTGGCCCTCACGCGTTCATGTCCAGGCAATATTTCAGTGTGCTAGAATTACGGCACTCCTCAATAATTCGATCGCAACACAGCGCACATGAAACATGCGTAGGACTTTCCAGCTATTCTGAAGAAACTCATTTACAGCTGATATCTATCTATCTATCTATCTATCTATCTATCTATCTATCTATCTATCTATCTATCTATCTATCTATCTATCTATCTATCTATATCTATCTATCTATCTATCTATCTATCTATCTATCTATCTATCTATCTATCTATCTATCTATCTATCGTTTATATCTATCTATCTATCTGTTTTTATCTATTATCTATCTAGCTATCTATCTATCTATCTATCTATCTGCCTATGACTTTAAGATCTCATGGCGGTCTCAATAATGGCATCTGAACCAACATTGGTATGGCATAACGTGACTGTATGACGAGCATAAGTGACTAGTCATAACACGAAACTCATGACATGTAGGTCATGATTGTAATGATTTACATGTCATGAGCATACATGTCATGGTCTCTCGGATCTTTCGGTGGTTTCGTTCACACGATATATTGCAAAACGGGTATAACGGGCAAAACGGGCAGAACGGGTATAGTATGACATGACTGTATGGCGGGCGTAAAGGACCCTAAAGTGGAAATCATGACATGCATGTCATGTGAGTCTGACTATACGCCATGCTCATGGCGCTCTTGTGGTCGTTGCGCTAGTTTCACATGTACCAAATTTGGTGTTACGTGACGTGAATGGATGACGAAGGTATATGACAGGTACAAATATGATAATCATGACATACCATGACATTCGTGTGATAAAAAAACATGACTACATTCCACGCTCATGATGTGCTCGCGGCAATTTCGCTAGCTTTAAATACACCTAATTTGGTATTACGTGACGTGAAGGAATGAAGAAGGCAAATAACCTACCAAACGTGTTAATCTTCATATGCGCGTCATGTAAAACATGACTACACGCTAAGCTCATAAAGCGCTCGTGGCTGTTTCGCTTAGTTCACATATACCAAATTTCGTATTACGTGACATGAATGGACGACGAACATAAATGGCAAGCGCAAACATGATAATCACTACATGAAAGTCATGTACGGCATAATTTACATCCACCTCATAACGTTGTGCTGGTTTTAAAGTGGTATATCAACCTTCCCTATTTACGCTTTGCACATCATTGATTCCCGCTGTACGTGGGATCTGCCAATTTTTATGCATTCAATGAAGGCAGCTATTGAAGGCATCTGCAAACGTTATCTTAGTTTGTAATTTTTATAGCACTACCACAGTATAGTGGTATCTGCAAAGTTTAATGCTTTCGATGAAGGCAGCTATTGGAGGCAGCTCCAAACGTCATCCTAGTTTGTAATTTTTATACCACGACCACAGTACAGTAGGATCTGCCAATTTTTATGCTTTCGATGAAGGCAGCTATTGGAGGCAGCTCCAAACGTTATTTAGTTTGTAATATTTATACCATGACCTGTCTGTCTGTGTGTATGCCACACAGTGGCATTTGCCAATTTTTATGCTTTCAGTGAAGGCAGCTATTGGAGGCAGCTCGAAACGTTATCTTAGTTTGTAATTTTTATACCATGACCACAGATACAGACGACCGCAGGGGCCTGGGTTTTCCGTGCGCGCGAGACGCCGACTGCTTGCCTGGGCGTGGACTGTCATGCACAGAGTGGGTGTGCGCGTGCGCGCCTAGCTCCCCGGTCAAAGTGCAAGTACAAGGAATTGACATCTGTATTGCAGGTGGGGCCTGTCTAGAATGTTAGCGTGCGCGTCTAAATGGCCTTGAGTGCACTTATTTTTTTCTCTACTGATATTCGTAGGGTTTGAGACAGATTCATACGATGGATCGTATTACGCGTTCAAGCGTAACGAATTGTTGCGTACAATGGCACAGCCAGTCCATTGGATGCTTCGTACCAGTGCACGACGAGATTTGTTTACACTCTGCCACGTGAGGCTTGTAAGCGGACTTCAGTCCGTCAGAAAACTCCTATCTGAGTCGTTAAATCACAACCCTCAGCTCCCTCTCTAGGCAATATATTAAGTTAAGGCTAGAGCCTTTGGTGTTTCATCAAACGCGAAGATTGATAATCTCTGCCAACACAAGTGCAAAAAGGCGTCTTGAAGGGCAATTTGGTACATGGTACTCAAAGTAAAACAGCGCAAGAACGGCACGAAGAAAGAATTACCGTGGCAGATCCATCGTGGCAGATTCATTTCGAATTGTGGGAGGTTTCTGTTGCATTTGATCTTTGTGCACACGTGATGGTTGTGGTCTTGTTTCTTTTTTCGTCTATATACTTTCTGATGTGATAAACTTACGCAGAGCTGTTCGTCAGCCCTTGTGTTGTGTGGTCATTCTTTCAACGTGCCATTTTTGCGCTCTGAGCTTTTCATTACAAATGTTGAATGTTATCATTCGTTGACGACATCATGACGTCACAGATAACGCGTGACCTGAAGGACTACTCGGGGTCGGAGTATTACGGCTATATATAGAATCAGACGATTAAAGTTGCTCCGACGCGAGAGAAGAACCTGCGATCGAGTCGGCCATTTCGGTTCTCGTTGACTAACTTCAAGCTTTGCTGGCAAAAGTCTGGTCTTAATTTTGTTCCATGGTTGTAACTCTCGGGATTAGGGGTCATTTATACGTGGCGTCATTTCTAGGTTGCAGCAGTGGTGTGCTCCCATAAATAAATATGAAATACGCGGAAGCAAATCTTATCTAATGAACAAAGCTGGTTATCAAAAAAGACTTTTTGAAAACCGGGAGTCCTTTTTGATAATTAGCTTTGTTCATCTGATAAGGTTTGTATCCGCGTATTTTCGAATAAGTATAGGGAGTAGGCCTTGGGGAAGAATTTGGGAAATTGCAGCGTCGCAATGCAAAACGTGTAGTTTAATGTACTTTCTTGGGACAACACCTAATGCAAACAGAACGGGTGGCATTGTAAAATATTGGAACACTCTTGCAAACCACCGTTCGAAGCCCCACATACTCAAAATTTGCAGGGCTCTCCACTACGGCGTTTCTGACAATCACATCGTGGCTGGAATGTTAAACACCACATATTATTACTGTGATCACAATTATATGAACAATCTCGGCTATCTCCCGTCGTATATATATATATATATATATATATATATATAATATATATATATATATATATATATATATATATCGTAAGGCGAGAGCGAACTAAAACTTTTAAATCTCGACACTTAATTGATTTGATATGTGAGGCTTAACGTCCCAAAGCCCCACCATATGGTTATGAGAGACGCCGTAGTGAAGGGCTCCGGAATTTTCGACCACCTGGTGTTCTTTAACGTGCACCCAAATATGAGCACGTGGGCCTACAGCGTTTTCGCCTCCATCAAAAATGCTGCTGCCGCAGCCGGGATTTAATGCCGTGACCTGCGGGTCAGCAGCCGAGTACGTTAGCCACTAGTCCACCGTGGTGGGGCAGCCCTGCCTCGTGGTTGAAATTGTTTGGGAATGTCGTTAGGGTGCGTGTTCCGACATGTGATCTTGTCCTCGTCAAGGCATCAAGGCCAGCAACAAAACCACGTGTCAAAGCCTCGGCTCCAGTGACATACCCCGTTGCACGTTTCTTCATCCGCACTCCCCTGAACGTCTGTCTTCTGTGGATCTCCTGTCTTATAACTATATATGCCGCTTTTTTCTTTTCTTCACTCTGTGAGCGCAGCCAAGGTATTGTACGAGTCGTGCCAGTACAACGAGGAGTGCAGCCACCGGAGCGCCAACATGCGCTGCATCGACTCTCTCTGCTACTGTCCACTGCCTTTTGAGCTGCGAGGAAAAACGGAATGTCTGGACCGTGAGTGTACTACTTCACCTATACATTTGCTTAAACCTTATGCGCGTATTTGCGCAGGACACGAATGTTGTAGATAGAGTACAAACGAGTTCACAGTAGGTCTTTGTGTTTCCAAGGGCAGTAATGTCCTTTGCATTTCGCAGAGTTATTTGTCCGCCAAGGTTAAGCAAACGCATAGAGTGAAGCAGTGTCGCCTTTTAAACCCATTTAGTTTCGACATGGGCGTTTCATGGATTCAGCGAGGTTGTGCTTGTCTTTATAGCTTAGAAGTATCACATATATGTCGTAGGTGAAACGTAATTCACGCTTTTTGTGTCGGGGATCATACTTAGGGGATAATATGCAAGATTCGAGATGATGGTACCTATATGGTTATCGCGCCTGCAAGATTATCTAGGCTTCAATCTTAGAAGTTAGGAGAGGTTTCATGTGGGTCGTAAGTGCCAATCATCCTGTAGGCTGAGCCACGAAAGACGTGGTTGAGACGACCTCGAGAACACTCAGATTGCGGTCACTCAATTACATCGTGTATAGACCTAGATCTTCGCCCTATTTCTCTCTTCAGTCTTTCATAGTTTACAGAACTGGCTGTCTGCTGCACAGCAGTGTTGTATTAAAAAAAGTGCGTAGGTTTGGAAAATAAAACGTTCCTTCACGCTTCGTGGTCGTGACAGGGAAGAAAATGGCGCTCGGAATAATGAAAAACGATCCTCTTCATTGGGCTATAGCTTGTGACTAGGAAACAAAAGTCTCAGGGTGGACGCAGTACCTGCCTTGCACATATTGGAAACAGAACGTCTACCATCGGTAATATGATATGTGGTAAGACGCATTGGCATCGCACCTTACTGCATTGCCAGTCATGTTTTAAACCTGTGTTGAGCGCTTTATTTTGAGCTTGGCTACGCCACATGAGGTCTATGGTTGGATGACAAGCCGAGCTTCTGAAATGCATTTAAAAGGGAGCGTGACAATATGCAACTTACACTAGTTATGAATAATCCAATAATTCTAGTAGGCTATGACTCTTACAGGAACATAGAGTAAGCTAAGAATTTTCGTCTCGCGCTCGTGTACCTCAGGGTATAATCAAAGGTGGTGGATGGGATAGCCGGGCGTCTCCCCCGACTCTTGCCTTCGAGAACCCGAATGAAGCAGTAGTATTACCACACATGCATCTGGGGCTAAAACTTTGATACAACAAGTTTTGGTTCTTAAACGCATAATCTGTGCACTGCCGGTTAATTCCGTTTGTTTAATGACTACCACAATGCTTCTTTTGAGGTGGCTTTATTAGAAATAAAGGCATCAGTGCGCACGTTCTCGAATGGAAGTTTTCCTAGTATCTTACTGTCAAGTGGCCAGCTATTTACACGGGTCCAATATTTTTGCATTGTCTTCTATATAGACCCACTTCGTACGCTAGATATGGTTTTGAGTGCAAACTGAACGTGAAAACATTTTTTCCTAATTAATTTTTATTCCAAATGAGCAGCAGATGTTTTCTTGGTAATGTCACTCCTTTTTGATACACATAAGAACAGATTCAAATAGTGTGCTTCACATTTCGCCATAAGGTGAGTGTTTCATTGCTGCGTCTTTTTACATCTCTGCAGCGAAACCAAACTTGGCCAAACTGATTGCTGCTGTGACGCCGACCACGCTTTTATTCATTGTCGTCGTTGGCATCGGAGGTGCACTTCTATTCCGAAGGTGAGGAAGGCCTCAGTGGGTTTTTTTCTGAGCGTGAGACCTCTTCTTCTCGGTCACCTTGTTCAAACAAAGGGAGTGTAGAGCAGCAGCAGCAGCAGCAGCAGCAGCAGCAGCAGCAGCAGCAGCAGCAGCAAGCAAGCAAGCAGCAAGCAAGCAAGCAAGCAAGCAAGCAAGCAAGCAAGCAAGCAAGCAAGCAAGCAAGCAAGCAAGCAAGCAAGCAAGCAAGCAAGCAAGCAAGCAAGCAAGCAAGCAAGCAAGCAAGCAGCAAGCAAGCAAGCAAGCAAGCAAGCAAGCAAGCAAGCAAGCAAGCAAGCAAGCAAGCAAGCAAGCAAGCAAGCAAGCAAGCAAGCAAGCAAGCAAGCAAGCAAGCAAGCAAGCAAGCAAGCAAGCAAGCAAGCAAGCAAGCAAGCAAGCAAGCAAGCAAGCAAGCAAGCAAGCAAGCAAGCAAGCAAGCAAGCAAGCAAGCAAGCAAGCAAGCAAGCAAGCAAGCAAGCAAGCAAGCAAGCAAGCAAGCAAGCAAGCAAGCAAGCAAGCAAGCAAGCAAGCAAGCAAGCAAGCAAGCAAGCAAGCAAGCAAGCAAGCAAGCAAGCAAGCAAGCAAGCAGCAAGCAAGCAAGCAAGCAAGCAAGCAAGCAAGCAAGCAAGCAAGCAAGCAAGCAAGCAAGCAAGCAAGCAAGCAAGCAAGCAAGCAAGCAAGCAAGCAAGCAAGCAAGCAAGCAAGCAAGCAAGCAAGCAAGCAAGCAAGCAAGCAAGCAAGCAAGCAAGCAAGCAAGCAAGCAAGCAAGCAAGCAAGCAAGCAAGCAAGCAAGCAAGCAAGCAAGCAAGCAAGCAAGCAAGCAAGCAAGCAAGCAAGCAAGCAAGCAAGCAAGCAAGCAAGCAAGCAAGCAAGCAAGCAAGCAAGCAAGCAAGCAAGCAAGCAAGCAAGCAAGCAAGCAAGCAAGCAAGCAAGCAAGCAAGCAAGCAAGCAAGCAAGCAAGCAAGCAAGCAAGCAAGCAAGCAAGCAAGCAAGCAAGCAAGCAAGCAAGCAAGCAAGCAAGCAAGCAAGCAAGCAAGCAAGCAAGCAAGCAAGCAAGCAAGCAAGCAAGCAAGCAAGCAAGCAAGCAAGCAAGCAAGCAAGCAAGCAAGCAAGCAAGCAAGCAAGCAAGCAAGCAAGCAAGCAAGCAAGCAAGCAAGCAAGCAAGCAAGCAAGCAAGCAAGCAAGCAAGCAAGCAAGCAAGCAAGCAAGCAAGCAAGCAAGCAAGCAAGCAAGCAAGCAAGCAAGCAAGCAAGCAAGCAAGCAAGCAAGCAAGCAAGCAAGCAAGCAAGCAAGCAAGCAAGCAAGCAAGCAAGCAAGCAAGCAAGCAAGCAAGCAAGCAAGCAAGCAAGCAAGCAAGCAAGCAAGCAAGCAAGCAAGCAAGCAAGCAAGCAAGCAAGCAAGCAAGCAAGCAAGCAAGCAAGCAAGCAAGCAAGCAAGCAAGCAAGCAAGCAAGCAAGCAAGCAAGCAAGCAAGCAAGCAAGCAAGCAAGCAAGCAAGCAAGCAAGCAAGCAAGCAAGCAAGCAAGCAAGCAAGCAAGCAAGCAAGCAAGCAAGCAAAGCAAGCAAGCAAGCAAGCAAGCAAGCAAGCAAGCAAGCAAGCAAGCAAGCAAGCAAGCAAGCAAGCAAGCAAGCAAGCAAGCAAGCAAGCAAGCAAGCAAGCAAGCAAGCAAGCAAGCAAGCAAGCAAGCAAGCAAGCAAGCAAGCAAGCAAGCAAGCAAGCAAGCAAGCAAGCAAGCAAGCAAGCAAGCAAGCAGCAAGCAAGCAAGCAAGCAAGCAAGCAAGCAAGCAAGCAAGCAAGCAAGCAAGCAAGCAAGCAAGCAAGCAAGCAAGCAAGCAAGCAAGCAAGCAAGCAAGCAAGCAAGCAAGCAAGCAAGCAAGCAAGCAAGCAAGCAAGCAAGCAAGCAAGCAAGCAAGCAAGCAAGCAAGCAAGCAAGCAAGCAAGCAAGCAAGCAAGCAAGCAAGCAAGCAAGCAAGCAAGCAAGCAAGCAAGCAAGCAAGCAAGCAAGCAAGCAAGCAAGCAAGCAAGCAAGCAAGCAAGCAAGCAAGCAAGCAAGCAAGCAAGCAAGCAAGCAAGCAAGCAAGCAAGCAAGCAAGCAAGCAAGCAAGCAAGCAAGCAAGCAAGCAAGCAAGCAAGCAAGCAAGCAAGCAAGCAAGCAAGCAAGCAAGCAAGCAAGCAAGCAAGCAAGCAAGCAAGCAAGCAAGCAAGCAAGCAAGCAAGCAAGCAAGCAAGCAAGCAAGCAAGCAAGCAAGCAAGCAAGCAAGCAAGCAAGCAAGCAAGCAAGCAAGCAAGCAAGCAAGCAAGCAAGCAAGCAAGCAAGCAAGCAAGCAAGCAAGCAAGCAAGCAAGCAAGCAAGCAAGCAAGCAAGCAAGCAAGCAAGCAAGCAAGCAAGCAAGCAAGCAAGCAAGCAAGCAAGCAAGCAAGCAAGCAAGCAAGCAAGCAAGCAAGCAAGCAAGCAAGCAAGCAAGCAAGCAAGCAAGCAAGCAAGCAAGCAAGCAAGCAAGCAAGCAAGCAAGCAAGCAAGCAAGCAAGCAAGCAAGCAAGCAAGCAAGCAAGCAAGCAAGCAAGCAAGCAAGCAAGCAAGCAAGCAAGCAAGCAAGCAAGCAAGCAAGCAAGCAAGCAAGCAAGCAAGCAAGCAAGCAAGCAAGCAAGCAAGCAAGCAAGCAAGCAAGCAAGCAAGCAAGCAAGCAAGCAAGCAAGCAAGCAAGCAAGCAAGCAAGCAAGCAGCAAGCAAGCAAGCAAGCAAGCAAGCAAGCAAGCAAGCAAGCAAGCAAGCAAGCAAGCAAGCAAGCAAGCAAGCAAGCAAGCAAGCAAGCAAGCAAGCAAGCAAGCAAGCAAGCAAGCAAGCAAGCAAGCAAGCAAGCAAGCAAGCAAGCAAGCAAGCAAGCAAGCAAGCAAGCAAGCAAGCAAGCAAGCAAGCAAGCAAGCAAGCAAGCAAGCAAGCAAGCAAGCAAGCAAGCAAGCAAGCAAGCAAGCAGCAAGCAAGCAAGCAAGCAAGCAAGCAAGCAAGCAAGCAAGCAAGCAAGCAAGCAAGCAAGCAAGCAAGCAAGCAAGCAAGCAAGCAAGCAAGCAAGCAAGCAAGCAAGCAAGCAAGCAAGCAAGCAAGCAAGCAAGCAAGCAAGCAAGCAAGCAAGCAAGCAAGCAAGCAAGCAAGCAAGCAAGCAAGCAAGCAAGCAAGCAAGCAAGCAAGCAAGCAAGCAAGCAAGCAAGCAAGCAAGCAAGCAAGCAAGCAAGCAAGCAAGCAAGCAAGCAAGCAAGCAAGCAAGCAAGCAAGCAAGCAAGCAAGCAAGCAAGCAAGCAAGCAAGCAAGCAAGCAAGCAAGCAAGCAAGCAAGCAAGCAAGCAAGCAAGCAAGCAAGCAAGCAAGCAAGCAAGCAAGCAAGCAAGCAAGCAAGCAAGCAAGCAAGCAAGCAAGCAAGCAAGCAAGCAAGCAAGCAAGCAAGCAAGCAAGCAAGCAAGCAAGCAAGCAAGCAAGCAAGCAAGCAAGCAAGCAAGCAAGCAAGCAAGCAAGCAAGCAAGCAAGCAAGCAAGCAAGCAAGCAAGCAAGCAAGCAAGCAAGCAAGCAAGCAAGCAAGCAAGCAAGCAAGCAAGCAAGCAAGCAAGCAAGCAAGCAAGCAAGCAAGCAAGCAAGCAAGCAAGCAAGCAAGCAAGCAAGCAAGCAAGCAAGCAAGCAAGCAAGCAAGCAAGCAAGCAAGCAAGCAAGCAAGCAAGCAAGCAAGCAAGCAAGCAAGCAAGCAAGCAAGCAAGCAAGCAAGCAAGCAAGCAAGCAAGCAAGCAAGCAAGCAAGCAAGCAAGCAAGCAAGCAAGCAAGCAAGCAAGCAAGCAAGCAAGCAAGCAAGCAAGCAAGCAAGCAAGCAAGCAAGCAAGCAAGCAAGCAAGCAAGCAAGCAAGCAAGCAAGCAAGCAAGCAAGCAAGCAAGCAAGCAAGCAAGCAAGCAAGCAAGCAAGCAAGCAAGCAAGCAAGCAAGCAAGCAAGCAAGCAAGCAAGCAAGCAAGCAGCAAGCAAGCAAGCAAGCAAGCAAGCAAGCAAGCAAGCAAGCAAGCAAGCAAGCAAGCAAGCAAAAGCAAGCAAGCAAGCAAGCAAGCAAGCAAGCAAGCAAGCAAGCAAGCAAGCAAGCAAGCAAGCAAGCAAGCAAGCAAGCAAGCAAGCAAGCAAGCAAGCAAGCAAGCAAGCAAGCAAGCAAGCAAGCAAGCAAGCAAGCAAGCAAGCAAGCAAGCAAGCAAGCAAGCAAGCAAGCAAGCAAGCAAGCAAGCAAGCAAGCAAGCAAGCAAGCAAGCAAGCAAGCAAGCAAGCAAGCAAGCAAGCAAGCAAGCAAGCAAGCAAGCAAGCAAGCAAGCAAGCAAGCAAGCAAGCAAGCAAGCAAGCAAGCAAGCAAGCAAGCAAGCAAGCAAGCAAGCAAGCAAGCAAGCAAGCAAGCAAGCAAGCAAGCAAGCAAGCAAGCAAGCAAGCAAGCAAGCAAGCAAGCAAGCAAGCAAGCAAGCAAGCAAGCAAGCAAGCAAGCAAGCAAGCAAGCAAGCAAGCAAGCAAGCAAGCAAGCAAGCAAGCAAGCAAGCAAGCAAGCAAGCAAGCAAGCAAGCAAGCAAGCAAGCAAGCAAGCAAGCAAGCAAGCAAGCAAGCAAGCAAGCAAGCAAGCAAGCAAGCAAGCAGCAAGCAGCAAGCAAGCAAGCAAGCAAGCAAGCAAGCAAGCAAGCAAGCAAGCAGCAAGCAAGCAAGCAAGCAAGCAAGCAAGCAAGCAAGCAAGCAAGCAAGCAAGCAAGCAAGCAAGCAAGCAAGCAAGCAAGCAAGCAAGCAAGCAAGCAAGCAAGCAAGCAAGCAAGCAAGCAAGCAAGCAAGCAAGCAAGCAAGCAAGCAAGCAAGCAAGCAAGCAAGCAAGCAAGCAAGCAAGCAAGCAAGCAAGCAAGCAAGCAAGCAAGCAAGCAAGCAAGCAAGCAAGCAAGCAAGCAAGCAAGCAAGCAAGCAAGCAAGCAAGCAAGCAAGCAAGCAAGCAAGCAAGCAAGCAAGCAAGCAAGCAAGCAAGCAAGCAAGCAAGCAAGCAAGCAAGCAAGCAAGCAAGCAAGCAAGCAAGCAAGCAAGCAAGCAAGCAAGCAGCAAGCAAGCAAGCAAGCAAGCAAGCAAGCAAGCAAGCAAGCAAGCAAGCAAGCAAGCAAGCAAGCAAGCAAGCAAGCAAGCAAGCAAGCAAGCAAGCAAGCAAGCAAGCAAGCAAGCAAGCAAGCAAGCAAGCAAGCAAGCAAGCAAGCAAGCAAGCAAGCAAGCAAGCAAAGCAAGCAAGCAAGCAAGCAAGCAAGCAAGCAAGCAAGCAAGCAAGCAAGCAAGCAAGCAAGCAAGCAAGCAAGCAAGCAAGCAAGCAAGCAAGCAAGCAAGCAAGCAAGCAAGCAAGCAAGCAAGCAAGCAAGCAAGCAAGCAAGCAAGCAAGCAAGCAAGCAAGCAAGCAAGCAAGCAAGCAAGCAAGCAAGCAAGCAAGCAAGCAAGCAAGCAAGCAAGCAAGCAAGCAAGCAAGCAAGCAAGCAAGCAAGCAAGCAAGCAAGCAAGCAAGCAAGCAAGCAAGCAAGCAAGCAAGCAAGCAAGCAAGCAAGCAAGCAAGCAAGCAAGCAAGCAAGCAAGCAAGCAAGCAAGCAAGCAAGCAAGCAAGCAAGCAAGCAAGCAAGCAAGCAAGCAAGCAAGCAAGCAAGCAAGCAAGCAAGCAAGCAAGCAAGCAAGCAAGCAAGCAAGCAAGCAAGCAAGCAAGCAAGCAAGCAAGCAAGCAAGCAAGCAAGCAAGCAAGCAAGCAAGCAAGCAAGCAAGCAGCAAGCAAGCAAGCAAGCAAGCAAGCAAGCAAGCAAAAAGCAAGCAAGCAAGCAAGCAAGCAAGCAAGCAAGCAAGCAAGCAAGCAAGCAAGCAAGCAAGCAAGCAAGCAAGCAAGCAAGCAAGCAAGCAAGCAAGCAAGCAAGCAAGCAAGCAAGCAAGCAAGCAAGCAAGCAAGCAAGCAAGCAAGCAAGCAAGCAAGCAAGCAAGCAAGCAAGCAAGCAAGCAAGCAAGCAAGCAAGCAAGCAAGCAAGCAAGCAAGCAAGCAAGCAAGCAAGCAAGCAAGCAAGCAAGCAAGCAAGCAAGCAAGCAAGCAAGCAAGCAAGCAAGCAAGCAAGCAAGCAAGCAAGCAAGCAGCAAGCAAGCAAGCAAGCAAGCAAGCAAGCAAGCAAGCAAGCAAGCAAGCAAGCAAGCAAGCAAGCAAGCAAGCAAGCAAGCAAGCAAGCAAGCAAGCAAGCAAGCAAGCAAGCAAGCAAGCAAGCAAGCAAGCAAGCAAGCAAGCAAGCAAGCAAGCAAGCAAGCAAGCAAGCAAGCAAGCAAGCAAGCAAGCAAGCAAGCAAGCAAGCAAGCAAGCAAGCAAGCAAGCAAGCAAGCAAGCAAGCAAGCAGCAAGCAAGCAAGCAAGCAAGCAAGCAAGCAAGCAAGCAAGCAAGCAAGCAAGCAGCAAGCAAGCAAGCAAGCAAGCAAGCAAGCAGCAAGCAAGCAAGCAAGCAAGCAAGCAAGCAAGCAAGCAAGCAAGCAAGCAAGCAAGCAAGCAAGCAAGCAAGCAAGCAAGCAAGCAAGCAAGCAAGCAAGCAAGCAAGCAAGCAAGCAAGCAAGCAAGCAAGCAAGCAAGCAAGCAAGCAAGCAAGCAAGCAAGCAAGCAAGCAAGCAAGCAAGCAAGCAAGCAAGCAAGCAAGCAAGCAAGCAAGCAAGCAAGCAAGCAAGCAAGCAAGCAAGCAAGCAAGCAAGCAAGCAAGCAAGCAAGCAAGCAAGCAAGCAAGCAGCAAGCAAGCAAGCAAGCAAGCAAGCAAGCAAGCAAGCAAGCAAGCAAGCAAGCAAGCAAGCAAGCAAGCAAGCAAGCAAGCAAGCAAAGCAAGCAAGCAAGCAAGCAAGCAAGCAAGCAAGCAAGCAAGCAAGCAAGCAAGCAAGCAAGCAAGCAAGCAAGCAAGCAAGCAAGCAAGCAAGCAAGCAAGCAAGCAAGCAAGCAAGCAAGCAAGCAAGCAAGCAAGCAAGCAAGCAAGCAAGCAAGCAAGCAAGCAAGCAAGCAAGCAAGCAAGCAAGCAAGCAAGCAAGCAAGCAAGCAAGCAAGCAAGCAAGCAAGCAAGCAAGCAAGCAAGCAAGCAAGCAAGCAAGCAAGCAAGCAAGCAAGCAAGCAAGCAAGCAAGCAAGCAAGCAAGCAAGCAAGCAAGCAAGCAAGCAAGCAAGCAAGCAAGCAAGCAAGCAAGCAAGCAAGCAAGCAAGCAAGCAAGCAAGCAAGCAGCAAGCAAGCAAGCAAGCAAGCAAGCAAGCAAGCAAGCAAGCAAGCAAGCAGCAAGCAAGCAAGCAAGCAAGCAAGCAAGCAGCAAGCAAGCAAGCAAGCAAGCAAGCAAGCAAGCAAGCAAGCAAGCAAGCAAGCAAGCAAGCAAGCAAGCAAGCAAGCAAGCAAGCAAGCAAGCAAGCAAGCAAGCAAGCAAGCAAGCAAGCAAGCAAGCAAGCAAGCAAGCAAGCAAGCAAGCAAGCAAGCAAGCAAGCAAGCAAGCAAGCAAGCAAGCAAGCAAGCAAGCAAGCAAGCAAGCAAGCAAGCAAGCAAGCAAGCAAGCAAGCAAGCAAGCAAGCAAGCAAGCAAGCAAGCAAGCAAGCAAGCAAGCAAGCAAGCAAGCAAGCAAGCAAGCAAGCAAGCAAGCAAGCAAGCAAGCAAGCAAGCAAGCAAGCAAGCAAGCAAGCAAGCAAGCAAGCAAGCAAGCAAGCAAGCAAGCAAGCAAGCAAGCAAGCAAGCAAGCAAGCAAGCAAGCAAGCAAGCAAGCAAGCAAGCAAGCAAGCAAGCAAAGCAAGCAAGCAAGCAAGCAAGCAAGCAAGCAAGCAAGCAAGCAAGCAAGCAAGCAAGCAAGCAAGCAAGCAAGCAAGCAAGCAAGCAAGCAAGCAAGCAAGCAAGCAAGCAAGCAAGCAAGCAAGCAAGCAAGCAAGCAAGCAAGCAAGCAAGCAAGCAAGCAAGCAAGCAAGCAAGCAAGCAAGCAAGCAAGCAAGCAAGCAAGCAAGCAAGCAAGCAAGCAAGCAAGCAAGCAAGCAAGCAAGCAAGCAAGCAAGCAAGCAAGCAAGCAAGCAAGCAAGCAAGCAAGCAAGCAAGCAAGCAAGCAAGCAAGCAAGCAAGCAAGCAAGCAAGCAAGCAAGCAAGCAAGCAAGCAAGCAAGCAAGCAAGCAGCAAGCAAGCAAGCAAGCAAGCAAGCAAGCAAGCAAGCAAGCAAGCAAGCAAGCAAGCAAGCAAGCAAGCAAGCAAGCAAGCAAGCAAGCAAGCAAGCAAGCAAGCAAGCAAGCAAGCAAGCAAGCAAGCAAGCAAGCAAGCAAGCAAGCAAGCAAGCAAGCAAGCAAGCAAGCAAGCAAGCAAGCAAGCAAGCAAGCAAGCAAGCAAGCAAGCAAGCAAGCAAGCAAGCAAGCAAGCAAGCAAGCAAGCAAGCAAGCAAGCAAGCAAGCAAGCAAGCAAGCAAGCAAGCAAGCAAGCAAGCAAGCAAGCAAGCAAGCAAGCAAGCAAGCAAGCAAGCAAGCAAGCAAGCAAGCAAGCAAGCAAGCAAGCAAGCAAGCAAGCAAGCAAGCAAGCAAGCAAGCAGCAAGCAAGCAAGCAAGCAAGCAAGCAAGCAAGCAAGCAAGCAAGCAAGCAAGCAAGCAAGCAAGCAAGCAAGCAAGCAAGCAAGCAAGCAAGCAAGCAAGCAAGCAAGCAAGCAAGCAAGCAAGCAAGCAAGCAAGCAAGCAAGCAAGCAAGCAAGCAAGCAAGCAAGCAAGCAAGCAAGCAAGCAAGCAAGCAAGCAAGCAAGCAAGCAAGCAAGCAAGCAAGCAAGCAAGCAAGCAAGCAAGCAAGCAAGCAAGCAAGCAAGCAAGCAAGCAAGCAAGCAAGCAAGCAAGCAAGCAAGCAAGCAAGCAAGCAAGCAAGCAAGCAAGCAAGCAAGCAAGCAAGCAAGCAAGCAAGCAAGCAAGCAAGCAAGCAAGCAAGCAAGCAAGCAAGCAAGCAAGCAAGCAAGCAAGCAAGCAAGCAAGCAAGCAAGCAAGCAAGCAAGCAAGCAAGCAAGCAAGCAAGCAAGCAAGCAAGCAAGCAAGCAAGCAAGCAAGCAAGCAAGCAAGCAAGCAAGCAAGCAAGCAAGCAAGCAAGCAAGCAAGCAAGCAAGCAAGCAAGCAAGCAAGCAAGCAAGCAAGCAAGCAAGCAAGCAAGCAAGCAAGCAAGCAAGCAAGCAAGCAAGCAAGCAAGCAAGCAAGCAAGCAAGCAAGCAAGCAAGCAAGCAAGCAAGCAAGCAAGCAAGCAAGCAAGCAAGCAAGCAAGCAAGCAAGCAAGCAAGCAAGCAAGCAAGCAAGCAGCAAGCAAGCAAGCAAGCAAGCAAGCAAGCAAGCAAGCAAGCAAGCAAGCAAGCAAGCAAGCAAGCAAGCAAGCAAGCAAGCAAGCAAGCAAGCAAGCAAGCAAGCAAGCAAGCAAGCAAGCAAGCAAGCAAGCAAGCAAGCAAGCAAGCAAGCAAGCAAGCAAGCAAGCAAGCAAGCAAGCAAGCAAGCAAGCAAGCAAGCAAGCAAGCAAGCAAGCAAGCAAGCAAGCAAGCAAGCAAGCAAGCAAGCAAGCAAGCAAGCAAGCAAGCAAGCAAGCAAGCAAGCAAGCAAGCAAGCAAGCAAGCAAGCAAGCAAGCAAGCAAGCAAGCAAGCAAGCAAGCAAGCAAGCAAGCAAGCAAGCAAGCAAGCAAGCAAGCAAGCAAGCAAGCAAGCAAGCAAGCAAGCAAGCAAGCAAGCAAGCAAGCAAGCAAGCAAGCAAGCAAGCAAGCAAGCAAGCAAGCAAGCAAGCAAGCAAGCAAGCAAGCAAGCAAGCAAGCAAGCAAGCAAGCAAGCAAGCAAGCAAGCAAGCAAGCAAGCAAGCAAGCAAGCAAGCAAGCAAGCAAGCAAGCAAGCAAGCAAGCAAGCAAGCAAGCAAGCAAGCAAGCAAGCAAGCAAGCAAGCAAGCAAGCAAGCAAGCAAGCAAGCAAGCAAGCAAGCAAGCAAGCAAGCAAGCAAGCAAGCAAGCAAGCAAGCAACAACAACAACAACAACAACAACAAACTGCATGCATTTCGGGCCTAACAGGCGATTCTTTTTATTCAAGTACTGAAGCTTGCTGGTAGAAGAATAATTCGGTATTTAGTTGAACGCTGATTCACTTGAATTAGTCATACTCGCAAAGAACAACACATCCATTCAATTTCTTTTTTGGGATGTAATACTGAGTGTCTTGGACTTATGCCACGCGGATTTCACGGGTTTTTGACAATGGCATCATAATGCATGTCTGTAGCAGGTATGGGGCCTCCCAAGCGCCACTTCGAGCGCGGATCCTTCGCGTACAATACGCTGTCAAACCGCCACCGAAGATGTGCATGCTTTCTAGAACTTGACGAAACCACAGGACACGTAATGTACACTAAGAGGCAAGGGAGACAGAGAAAGGACCAGGAGTCGGTGAGACACGGCGCCATGGCACACAACCTATGCAAATGGTGCCAAAGGTCAGTCGCCTGATATGAATGTATAAATGGCGGTGTCTTCAACGCAGAAGCCAATTGAAACGGGCTTCAAGAAAGTCAAGGCACTCTTGAAGAAAATGAAGCTCACATTTTTTGCATTTACATTCAAAAATAGGTCATCTGGACAACCGGACAGAGGCAGTGTTCCATGACGCTCTTTTGACTCCTTTATTCTTGAAGTTTTGTCGCTGAAATGAAGAACGCAGCAGTCAGATGCATGAGTAGCATACTTACACAAAACAAGAAAGTATGGAATTGTTAAGTCGACTGAAAAAAAAAAACTTATATTGCATTTTTTTGTGCAGGCTCTCTTCCAGCGACAAGAAAACCACCACTAGTGTCGCTTCTCGACGACGAGATCAGAAGCACATGGTCTCTTCGTATTCCGCGCGAGGAAGAGTGCAGACCAATGCCATTTCGTTGCGTAGTGGACCTCTGAAATCATTGCGGTCAAAGAAGCCCAACTCAACCGTGTCGAACAACAGGACGAGTGTGCCGTCCCCGTCGTTCCCTATAACGCGCCTGTTTCGAGTGCCACCAGACCCGTCACGACCGGACGCCTTTTCTCCGGGACCCACGAGCACGACTACGGCGATGTGGACGTCGAGCTTGACGCCTCCGGTACCCTTCGCAAAGTCGTCCCAGATGCTGGACAATGCGGCCACACGTTCTATGGCGCAGCCGCTGCTGTCGAAGATGTCGAGAGCGCGGCTCAAGAACAAGATTTTCTCGTCAAGCGCTGACAGTTCCGTTGAGGACAACATTGTCATGCGTGTTTTCGGAGACTACACGCCCGCCTCGCCGTCGAAGTCGTCGAGGTTGCCTCAGAAGACGTCCCTGCCGTTTACGGTGACCGACACGGAGCAGCCCGAGGTGCTTCCGTTCCGAAATAGAAACATATGTCCAGAGGGCAATGGTTCTTCGCTGCCTATCGAATGGGGAACGTCGTCTGAACGGGATCGACGAGGTAGTTTAGCAAGGACTACTGGGGGCGACTCCTATGTCACAAAGGAGGGTGCAGAAGATGATGATCTGTCGGGAAAAATGCTGTTCTCCTCATTCCGCCAGAGCAAGAATGTCACATTCTTGGACGACGCATCATCAGTGCCTGGGGCCGTCAACTCTAAACTGGACGAAGGGAAGACGGCCAGACTGTTAACGGCCAAGCGTAGCCCGATCGTCACGGAGCAAGACCACAGTATGAAGATAAGCTCGTTAAAAGCGGAGACGCGTGGTTTGTGGCAGAACGAGTTGGTTCCCGACAGCGCAGCGCGCAGGCTTTCCAGCGGACACCAGCGGTCTCGAAAGTCGGAGCCTACTTGCAGTAAACAAGCTCAGACCATCACGGCACTCGAAAACGACGAGAATGACAACAGGTATATTTCTTTATAGACAGTAAATCTGTACAAAATACGAAGTCAAGCACGAGGAAACTTTGCGTTGTTTGTTCGAAAGCCTTTGGCTTTTGAAGATTTTGAAGCACTTTCTAGAGTCGACCACTGTGAACTTAATTAATCACTGAGCTTTCGTGAGAAGAGCGATTGAAACGCTGTCACAAATTTTTGCCACGCAGCCACTTTTGCGAGATAATCTCACCCAACTGGTTCAGAACAAAAAGTGCGTAGAGGAATAGGTGTTGTAGTTTTATTTGTTTCTTAATTTCATCATACTGTGGGCTGAGTCTCGGTGATGTTGGTTGAGTTTGCCTTCCTTAAGCAGGAGAGGCATACATGTATATCAAAGCTAACATGAACAAGCGTATTAAAAATATAAACACTCATAGAAAAGGCTCTCTAACATTTGCATACACGAGCAGCATCACATTGAAGCAATCATAGAAAAGATTTTAAGTAGAACAGATATAAAAATGAATAAAAAATTTGTGTTAGTCACCAAAAACATACTGGTATCACATATTGATAAACACATTTCTAGACAATGACGAACAGGGGGTGCTTGAATGAGGAACTTGGTAGATCATTTCAATCTGATATTGATCACGATAATAAAAAAAACTATTACAGAAAACAACTGTAAGAGCAAATATGGGATTCACAGCATGGGCTTATGTGGGATGCTTTCAAAGCTGATTTCCGTAGCCAATGCAGTACTTGCTTGAAAAACAATGACGGAAAAATTGGTTTTGCTAAAGTAGCGTCACTATGCCCATTGTGCGTGCGCGTCAACGCTACATTGGAATATATGGAGCCCTTCATGATGTGCTCGTGGCCGTTTTGCTAGCTCCACATATACCAAATTTGGTGTTACGTGACATAAAAGGATGACAAAATATATGACAGGTGCAATGCAGGATAAGCCTGACACGCGTGTCATGTAAGAACATGACAACATACCACGCTCATAGCGTGCTCACAGCCGTTTCTCTAGCTCCACATGTACTAAATTTAGTATCACCTGACGTGAATAGATGACGAAAGGAAACGACACATCCAAACATGATAATCACGACACGGAAGTCATATACGGCATCGTTTACCTCCACCTCATGACGTTCTGCTGATTTTAAAGTGACATATCAACATTTCTCATTCGTGCATCGCATATAATCGATTCCCACTTTACGTGGAATCTGCCATTTTTTTTTCTTCACTTGCATTTCCCATCTTCCCCCGAACTTGTTCCTCATTTTGAATCACATAACAATGTGTATAATTGAGCTAATTGGTAGTCCACAATTCATCTTAGCTCAAAGTTTTTCACTACAAGGAATGAGCGTGGCACATTTGTATCGTTTTTTTGTTAATTAAGTTCTTGCGCTAAAAATGATTAGCTCGCGAGTTCTCCGGACTGATGGCATTGCATTGTGCAATTTTAGGGGCACCGTACGGTCTAATTTTGGGATATACCTGAGTTCCTTAGTTTCTAGCCTTCCGATCTTACACATGCTCTTGTCTGATAGGGCCACAATGTGCTAAGTGAATAAGGGCATGTCTCGCTCACAAGTTCGCTGCCTCGATTATTTGCGGTGCAGGGTAGAGCAGCGTCGTGGCCAGTTGTCGCGGGGTGAGCGTAACCGCCTCGGTCTGGGCACCCCCTTCGTGGGACCAGAAGAGGGCTCCCTGGCCGAGTCGCAATCCATCCCGCTCTCGTTCCTGTCGTCGTATTCGCCCAGCTTCGAAGTGCTGCCCAAACCTGACATCAGCGGTGGCCTGTTCACGGAAGCCCTGCTTCAGAGTTCGGGAGACAACGAAGCTACCACTGACACCGTTTCGCAGGAACAGCATGATTCCAGCCTCGTGTCAGATTTCATGGCGTCCATCATGCACGGAGATTTCTCGACCGATGGCGCCACCGTAGCGCCCAGTGGTGTCACGGAACAATGCGACGTAGATGACGTAAAGGACGTCCCAGCCGGTGCTGCCAATGAGGAGATGGAGGCAACGTGTGTTGTCGCTGTGCAGCCTGTTTCATCTTCCGAACAAAAAGTGGTCGAATCAATGACACTATCGTCATCTTCCAGTGAGGAGCAGGTTCTGTCGGCTGCTGTGAAAGAGGCACCCAGAGGTTTGTAAGCGACAGCGTAGCACGAGAAATTCTCCAGGCTAGAAAGCCACTGGGCTGGCGGTGGTAGCTAGTAATCTATACCAAGTCAGAGTATAAGCAGCTCAAACACTACGTGGGTGCGGAATGTTGAAAGCCACTTTATGGCCAGTGTTATTCAACCTCTTATATTCACTTGCACATTCCTATACACGCCTCGTTGGTGTCGCCCGGTAGTCTCATGTTGAGCTAAAGATAATTTAAAACTAATCTGGAAAGCCTTTCGACTTAACGGACAAAAGTGACAACTACCGCGCAATGAACATAGTTGAATGGCGATTAAGTGAGTTGATACTATGCTTACTCTAGACACCTTGTTCGAACACGCATCCAGCGTTCAAAACTTGGAAAGTGTTTGAGCTTCGCCCGCAATAGTAGAACGCGATAGAGTAATTGGGCCCCATTCTTATTGTCATCTTAATCAATTCCTGGTGAACATGTCAACCATCATTCAAGGAAAGAAACGTCGATGAGCGTAAAATTCTCATTTCATACAAATCTAGATTACGTACTGAAAGTACAGTAGCGAATGGTCCTAGGCCATAATGCCTTTTCGAGTAGGCGAAATTCGTGCTGCGCGTCCGAAAGCTAACAAGCGCATCTGCGCAGTTGCACACTTCGTTGATTGCGCTGCTTGTAATGATAATTAATTATGCCTAAGCGCTTTCAAATTGGTTGCCCTTTAATCCAAGCACTCGTTAAGCGATTCGTATGTTTTGAGGCCTGGGGTGATTGTGCGCTACTGCCTCGTAATATTACAGGTCTTAAGAATACTCTTCACTCTGCAGGAGATTCGTTCTGGGTTTGTTTTTCCCGGTAAAGTACCAAGACCGAGCATGGGTCTCTAGAACACAAGCATGCCTCGCAGAAGTTGTGGGTTTGACTACCACGCGAAACAAATTTTATGAATTCTTTATTTCTAATTATCACGAAGTTTCAGTATTAAACAAAGCTTAATTTTTTATTGCTATCAAAGACGCCAAAACCAAGACTTCATAGAAACGAGCTCTATCACGCTTTGGTGTTAACTTTTATCGGGCACAAAAGAACGTGGCATGCTACAAATATTGTATTTGCGTGTCCATGCTTAAGAAGCGTAAAAAAGAAACGGGGACAAAGCAGATAATACACACAGATAGGTGCTTTATTCAGCAGCAGTTACCATTCAGTTGACAAACTCTGATTGATATGTGGAGTTTAACGTCCCAAAACCATCATATGTTTATGAGACACGCCGTAGTGGAGGGCTCTGGAAATTTTGACCACCTGGGGTTCTTTAACGTGCACCCAAATCTTAGCACACGGGCCTACAATAATTCCGCCTCCATCGGAAATTCAGCCGCCGCAGCCGGCATTCGAACCCGCGACCTGCGGTTCAGCAGCCGAGTACCTTAGCCACTAGACCACCACGCCGGGGCACAGTTGACAAACTCTGTGCGTCTTTGTGATTGTATTTTCACGTGTTTTCGCGGTGTGCGGGTGTGTGGTGCCAGAAGTCTTCAGCTCAGTTCTGTTTGGATAAAAAGTCTTGAGGCCTGGCTTGCAAGCAAGAAGTGGGAATGCCAGCTAGTTTTGCTGGACCACGCCCAGCGAGACGCAAGGGCATGTGGATTCTTGGACTGAAGACTCCGCCCTCTTGCCCAGAAACCTTTTAGGTATTAAAAGGAAGTTGAGCCAAAATCATTTGCTGGAAAGCACCTGTCCTGTGCGTATTCTTTGCTTCGTCCCCGAGGTTTTTTCCTCGAACTTTTTAAACATGAAAGGACTCCAACTTTAGGCCAAATTGCTGTGTCGCTGCTACTCACTGGCTTCGTGCCTCGCCATCCTTGTAGACGATGTGCTGAAGGAAGCTGCGGAAACGGAGGCACCTGCCGTTGCAAGCAGCGACACTCATCTCGAAGCGGTCGTAACGGAGCCCCCGGCAAGGACCCTCAAGGACCGCCGCAAGTCAGGGCAATCAGATGAGTGCACGTCATCCTCCACTGATATCGAACACCTCGCCGAGTTTCTCAACAGGTTAAAGGTGAGACCACAGCTGCCTCTTCCGGAAATGAGATTTGTGCCCTTTTGCCGATACTCTGTCGATTTCAAGAATATACTTGATCATGAAACAGTCTTCTAACATTTCACTCGTGTACTTTTTTTTACTGCCCTGTACTTGGGTGTCTTTAATTTAGATTGCGCCTGTGCAGCTTGCGTCACTACCAGTAAGCTACTCGAAGGAAGTAATGCGCTTTTTTCGAAAGACTGTCCTTTGGTATAATAAGCATACAATTAAGCGACAGAGACTCATCACACGTAAACAAACACGTTACACTCGTACCTAAAGTTTAGCAGTAATCCGTATATGAGTGATTGAAGTGACTTGTAGTGTGTCTTTGTGCAGATAACCCAGCTTGGCAACGAGCACCACCGACGCGAGCGGACCCTGCACCGGGACTACGGCTTCGTGCCGCCTTTCAAACACGGGCTCGCAGCGGGTCCGTGGGGGCAGAAAGCAGCCGTCCCCTCAGTCACAGCGCTTTCCACCGTGGCAACGGGAGCCGGGATCGGGGGGACTAGATCAGCCGTGGAGACGGCAGCGGCTCTTGCTGAGTTCAGAGCATGGCCGCCACCGAGCCTGCCGTCCGTACTGATTGCTGAGCCAGCTCTTAAGGCAACGTCCACGCTGACGCCTCTCAGGGAATCCAAAGAATACTCCACTGAGGTGAGCATCTGACTCAGCATCCAGCAAACTGATAGAGGTTCATCGTATTTGATGACTGATGTTCACCATGCTGCCACAGTACCGTGATCCGTAATCATATTTTGAATGCAGAATTAATACAGTATACGTCGACAACACGCAGTTAAGAAATTGGCCACCCACGGAAGAACAAACCGAAATTAAAATCCGTGTTTGGAGTGTAACAGTATTGGTAAATGTTGGAGTTTTGGTTCACAAAACAAAGCCCGATTAGGAGAGACGCTGTAGTATATAAGGTCCGGAAATCTGAACTACGTGGGGTTCTTTGGCGTGCACCCAAGTCTCTAGCGTTTTTCCTTTATCGAAATGAGGCTGCTGTCGCCGGGATTCGATGCCGCGATCAGCAGTTGAGCCCCATAATGACTAGTACTCATAATTTTTGTGGCAATTTCCTCTGTTAGGTCCTTTGTGCGTGTTATCTGCTGCGTGTATTCCACGAAGACCACCACCAGCAGCCAGTACATTAAGAGAGATACGAGGATGTTTGAAAGGAGCAATTGTAGTACAGAGAAACGGTAATAAAGCGACAACAAGGAAGAACAAACCGTCTTGAAATTTTTCGAGCAAGCACACAGGGACCTAGAAAGGAAGACACACGGGCGCAATCTAGCAACTGGTCCATTTATCGAAAAAAACATTCACTTTATACCCGGTAGCTTTAATGTAGAAATGAATTTTACTCAGGTCTGTTAGACAAGGAACCTGTTATCGTTATCTGTGATATGTGCGCAGTTCATTTGTTTTTTGGGGACCAGAGAGCGCAGATATGAGGGGTATAAAGTGAAAGTTTTTTTCGAGAAATAAACCAGTTAGGTTGCGCCGGTTTGTCTTCCTTTGTACGTCCCCATGTGCTTGCGCCGAAATTTCAAGATCGATATGTTCCAACTAGGCCGAATCACAGTTTTGCTTAAGAAAAAACTGGTTCTTCCTTGTCCTTGTTTATCTTGACACGCTTTCATTTGTTTCATAAACCATAAAGCACAATTCCCCACACTTTCAAAGAGCGCCATTTTCTCTGCGTAGTGTTCGCCCAGCGGTGAAGGCTACGCGTGTCGGTCGAGTGACTTCGAAACACCCGCGGAGATTCAGTCCGAGAGCAGCCACGATGACAAAGCCAAGTTTGAAGACAGGCTGTTGTCCTCGACGACGGCCACCGTGGCAGCAGAGCCATTGGTCCAACGTCATCGTCCGTCGCTGGCGCAGCTGCACAAGGAGCGAACCGCTTCACGTCGTCTTGTGGCTCCAGCGGCGCCTTCCGTGTGTCGTCCCGTGCCACTGAAGAGGTCCATTCGCTTCAGGAGGAACACGGCGAGTCAGCTGCAGGTGAGTTGTACATGCTGCAGACGAAGATTCGTCGAGAAACTAAATCGCTCGAAAATGCATTCCGCAAACGGGACACCGTCTAAAATAAGAGACAACGACAGACAGAGCGCAATACGTGTCGTCGTCGCCTCAGTTGTCGTCCTGGTTTCGCAATTCAACACTTCTGACCTTAAACCAACTTGGCCGTCTGTCAACTATCATGATATTATTGTGTGTCGAAAAAAAAAATTGTGGCAAAACCATGGTAGCCAGTTGTGCATATTAGTTATTGCTGGGCTCCTTACAATAACTAATATCGCGTCTGTCGAAGACTTTGAGTAAGTGAGCGCCGACAACAAACACACGTATGAGGAGGAACTATGCACGTTTGTCGAGTAACGTTTTTTTATGCACTGATTGGTATGTGAGGTCTAATGTCTCAAAACAACCATATGATTATGGAAGACACCATAGTATAGGGTTCCGGAAATCGCGAGCACCTGGGGTTCTTTCACGTGCATACAAATCTGAGCACACGGGCCTTACAACATTTCCGCCTCAATCGAAAATGCAGCCGCCGCAGCCGGGATTCAATCCCGCGGCCTGCGGGTCAGCAGCCGAGTACTTTAACCCCTAGATCAACGCGGCAAAACGTGCAATGAACTAAATGTACTCTACACAAGAGACTTTATTAATAAGTGAACATGAGCTCTCGCTGCGCAATATATTTACGATTATTCTGTTACTATAATTTTGTATTTGGGTAATTTTTTTGGTCAATGAAAATATTGCAGACACCAGAACGGAATGTCGTCGTAACGTATGGGATTGTAATGCGCTGTCCGTGTATCCTTCTTCTTTCATCAGGTATTCCATTCCGTACAAAAAGAAAAAAAAAGAACGATTCCATACCTTATGAAGTGAGAATGTATTCAACAACGAAAAAAAAATTTCAACAGTGCTTCTTGCGAGCTCCTTCGCAAATGTAGCACTTGTTTTTTTGGGAGTTTTTAGGGATAATGTTTTGTTGTTTATCTGGATCACATCTCGCCACTATGGGCAGAATCCATTTCATGATGGCTGTCAATGTGATTAGCACACTGTTTACAAATAAGGTTTTGTTATCGAAAAGCCGAACTTGAGCAATGATGCGAAAGTTTGCCCAAAGAAGGACGTTCAGGGTGACTACTACGGGCTGAAAGTAAATTCTTTCATTAAGTTTAGCTATGCCAGAAGGAACAGTTCGGATGAACTTTTAGCAAAGAGGCAGTACAAGAAAAGCTTCGTTTCAAAAGAAAATTAAAGTGACAAAATTTAGTCGGGTAAAAGATTGTTTCACAACAATTTTTCCCGTCAATTTTGCGGTTCTAAGTTCTTTAGCAGTAGAAAAAATAACGATCGATTTCAACTAAAAACTTTTTTCGTTCAATCCCAATGGCACACGGTTTGTGTTCGACGCCTGTATTCATCTGCTGAGATGATACAGTATTTGAAAATGATTTGTAGAGCCTCATTGCTTGTACTTATGTATCCAAAACTTGTCATGCTAAGTCTCTGGCTTTCTCACCTAGGACTCGATACAACGAATTTAAACCAGTAAGAAGTTATACAGGCCCCCTTAAGCACTTCGCCCAAATCTGAGACGTCCCGGTGAGAAACTGCGAGAACATTACAGCTGCGTCACCCCCTGTCTATTTTTTTGGTGCCTTGAGCGACTCACCGACCGTCAAATTGCAGTGATATTTTTGTTTTTAGTGTTGTAAATAGGTAATTTTTGCGTAAAAGTGAAGTCGCTTTTCATTTTAACGTCAATAAAACAGACATTACTTAGATAAACATATGCGAGTCTTGGAGAGTCATTGTATCACATGGCTATTCTCGCATATCAGAGGCATAACGTTTTTCCTGCAGGTCATCACCGAAGTGTTTCACGGCGTGCGATTGTTGTCACCGACACCCCTGACGCGTAAGACGCCCGTGCTCGGAGAAGGCGAGGCGCACGGGGAAGCTTCACCGGAAAAAGCCGTAGTTATTTCACCAGCCGGTGTCGAGTGCAACGTCGAGCTGGAAGGAAAGGATCCTTCCGAGCCGAAAGCGAGGACATATGGCGACGCTAAGAACTACGGTACAGAACCCCGTCCAGAGAATGAAGTGAGTGAGCGGGAGCCATTTTGGTGAGCCTGTCTTTTTCGGAGGGATGACTCGGTGACGCATGGCAAAAGAAGATTATAGGCGATGTAGTATTGTATGTCATATACGTGTCACCAATGTCGATGGGATGACACTTGTTAGACCTATCAGGATAATTTCTTTCGTGTACCAGCCACGCCTGCTTATTAGGGCAAGAGCCCTGAATGACCCATCAAACGTAAAAAGTGACGTGACCGTACGACGTCACAAGGTGTCGAAATGCTGACATCATGATGTCACGATGACGTCACATTATGGCGTCTATGACCTCATATATCAGCGGAGTGAGTGTTGTTGTTTGAGGACATCTAGCAGTGTCTTTACCAATTTACCGCGTTGAGATGGCTACACAAAAGATACGTTTCTGAAGCTTGTCAACAAAAAGCGGAAGTCTTTATCGGTTAATTCACATAGCTGCAGTGATTGTAGTACGTCACCAGTGCTGCTGTCTGTATGGCTTCCTTCTTATTAGCTGAGGCTCGCATTCAGGCAGTTGCATTTTGTAGACTTTGTTGAGGCGGCACTTCGCCTAGGTGCTACTGTCATCTTTGTGATAACTTATCTTTTCATGGCAGAGAAATTTGTGTTCATGACATTCCTTACAAGTCGTTCTCGCGGAAATGGGTGAATATTCATTTTACGCACTTTATATCGATGGTGTCCAGCTTGCCTTGCCGCCATGTTAAATCTATCATAAGTGGGTCATTTCAGTGTCGAAACTCATCCGACCCATCACGGTGTTTTAGGCCACACGTGGCTTGTGGGACTTAGCAGCATCACTCATGCACCCAGACTATATTCTAATCTAAATATCGCATTCGACTCAAGCCTTATGGAGTGCTCATATTCAGGGGTGCATGACCAATTTTGAGTTATACCGGTACGTGTGTGCTAACGGCAAACTAAACCTTCAGATATATAACTTTGTATGAGCAATATATCCCACTTAACACCCTCAGATCATTCTGGGTTGCATAAACCACAGACTGAAGATGGCAGAAACCAATTTGTAATTTTTTCTGGAGAGGTCATCGCGCATGGATGTGATGAAGGCAGTGCTCAAATGTTCGACCTGCACCGGCGTTTATATACCAATGCCGATATCGTGACAGGGAGGTGTGTGACTGTCTACATGCGTACTCCACCTCCATCGCTTTACCCCACCTCCCTGCTTTTCCACTCTCTCGTGTTCCTTCCTTCATTAACATATTAGACACAGAAAAGTTAAACATGTTCAGCAAGCACGGTTGTAACTCTAGTGCTGCTTTCTTATCGCAGATCGCAGTCGCACTGGATGCCGTCACAAATAACAAAGACACGTCGGAGAAACCCATGCAGGCCACACAGCCCCGCGTGCGAGCGGCCAACGTCCGCTCCGAGCCGCTGAGAGCACGGAGACCGTTCGCGATGCGCAAGCACTTCTCGGAGCCCCTTCACAAGAGAGTCTCCCCGGCTACCTCCCAAGAGATCAGCAATCGAGGCGATGACTGGAGCTTTTACTCGCCGTTCAGTTCGAGTGAGTTAGACTCGGTAAACACGCGCTCCTCGTCGGCGATCGGCAGTGGTGGCGTGGTCACGGAGGAGGGCACCTACGGCACCGACGCCCTGATGCCGATTTCCATACCGACGCTGACCGCCACCAGCGGACAGGGCGAAAGGACCACGTGCAATGAAGCGTCGTTGTCCTCTAGTCTCTGCCAGTCGCACAGCCGCCACCATATTCCCGCTTACGCTTTACTGTCACCCGCAGAGAGTTCCTTGGATGCCGCAGGCACCACCGGTGGGACAGACGTTCACCTCTCGGTGGTAACGACCGACATTTCTTCACAGCATGCGATCGCCTGCAAAACCGAGCAAGTGGCAATGACACCACGAGTTGTACCGCACGTTGAGCAATGGAGTGAAGCTATGAAGGAGCCGGACACTGCTCTGGGAGACCACGCGGTTTCTCCGCAAGAGCGCAAGAGCCGCAAGTCCAAAGCAGACTTGTCAGCAGAAGGAGCCGGCCCACCGCGACCAGTGCCTCTGCCTCGAAGGATAAAGGACATTCTGTCCAGCAATATCAGCAGCGTCTTGCGCACGTCACGGGATAGCAGGACGGTGACAGAGCGCGCCACCTTCGACGAGACGCTCACGGTCGGAACGATATCACCGACACCGCGCATCTCGCCGAGCACATCCTTTCCGGTGTCACCAACGGTCACGGAGTCCACGGACAAGGCACGCGCGAGTGGCACTATCTGCGTGAGGCGGCAGCGCGAAACGCCAACTTCGCGCGAGTGCGTTGACCAGGCAATGGGAGAGACGACAATAGGTACTACGGCCAACACCGAAGCGTCTTTCTCGGGGAACAAGTCGAAAGCGGCCAAGAGGAAAGAGAAGAAGGCGACTCGCAAGAACGCTTCTTTGCCGCACTTCTTTCTCGGTCAACACGGTGACAGCGACGGTGGTGACGATGCGTCCAGCGTCAGGTCAGATTCCAGCGGCACTCCCGACGGCCTGCGACTATCGGTAATCATGACCAAGCTGGGCATCCTGCCACCGCACCGTTTCTTCTCGTCATCCACGACTCCGACGGACAAAGGTGGATCGTCCCGAGAGACGATGGTGCCTTCGCGCCACTGCGCTGGTGACCGCCGATGCACTTCAGCAACTACGCTGATCGAGCAACATCGCAGCCAGCCGCCATCAGTACCGGTGTGTCCAGTTCGGTGGTGCTGCCCCGCGTGTGGCCCGAGCCATCGACATCTTTCTCGGTGGTGGAGACCAGTGATGCGGAGTCAGTCATCGTGGATGACTCCTGCGTCGACGCTCTGTCCCTGGAGCGCAACGCCCGTAGACGCGAGCTCAGGGACGACCGGAGGCGGCGTAACCCTTCCCCAGCGAGGAGTGTGACATACGGCGCCATCGCCTCGCCTGATCCGGAGTGGTATTCGTGCTCGTCCCGAACGTCGCAAAAGCTGCCGACCTCGCGACCTCGCGAGAAGAAAGCGAGCCATTGAATCTCGGAAATCCGGCATCGTGTTTTCGATTCACCCTTCCCGCCCCATTTTACCTCTCCAGCACTCAAAACCCTTTGTACCCATTAATTCATCTTCCCAATGAAGGAATGAATGCCTATATTTGCTCGTTTAACAATGGTTATATAATCGAAAGCCGCTTGTTTGAAAAGTCTGAGCCTTTTGCGATGCCTTAAACTTGTTGACAGAATCCGCTCTAATGCGATAGAGGGCTGTGTCCCAGCAGTGATTAACTATAACTGCGCTCAATCTCGCGTGATTACCTCGAGTAATTCGCAGTTGATGCTTGTTGGAGTTATTTTGATTACTTAATTTGGAGTTATTTTGATGGTGTTGGAGTTATTTTGATTATTTTGATTTTGATTATAGTTGTTTTGATTACTATCTACTGCGAATAACTTAGACGCTGTTTACAACAGCTGGATGTTTAAAGCCCCATATCGTAATGCTATGCAAAATATGACGCGAAAATGAACAATGTTGTAATGACCACCTATACACAAATACGTAGAAAACAAGAGAATAAACCATTTTGAATGAGGCATAATGTTGGCTCTAGGCTCTTCAGTATTCGTTGAAAAATGACGGTGCACCATTAAATAACTAGCATTTTGAGTGAACTCGCAAGTATGTGAAGCCTCGCCACTATGAAATTAGGTGCGCACACAAAGCAGCGCATCACTAAGTGAAACAATAAATTTTAAGGGCGAAGCTCGTGATGGCCTAGGGCGATCCCCCGTCCTTCCGGCGTACCCAGTATAGTATCTCCTTTATCATACAATAGATGGCGCTGTCCAATAGATATGCATGCCAACTACAGTTGCGTGATGATATACTAGATGACGCTGTACACATTCTGTGTCGTCAGGAATAGCTAATTTTGTGTTTGTTGCTTTGTTCTTCTTTTTTTTACCCTTATGGGCTTTTTATTACATGAAATTATTGCCTTAGTCAAAGAGAAACGACCAGCGCCGTCATTTTTTCACCAGACGTTCGTTTCTTGGTACATAAAACAGATGATTTGGAAATCATGCTAGAAAGCATGAATTTATCTTTCACAGCAATAATGCTAACAGAAACATGGTACACTAATACATCTCAAACGTTTTCCATTCCCGGATATCAGTACCTTTAATGCAATTGTGAAATCAAATGTTGGGATGGTGTAGCGATCTTTGTAACGAAGGCCATCACTTGTGAAGCTGTGGGTGAGCTCTGCATTATAATCCCAGATATTGGAGCCCTCACGCTGCGCAGCCGCGAAAACCTTTTTTATTGTTATCTACCGCCCATACACTGGTGTTTTTAATCTGTTTCTTAAATTCATCAGCAAAATTTTCAGTCATGTTGCAGAAGAAAATTTGAACCTTTTTTGGGGGGTGGTGACTGCAATGTGGTCATGCTTGTGCACACGCATTACAGGCAAGAATTACAAGTTCTCATGATCGCGAACAGTTTGAGCAATGTAATTACAGAACCAACACGAGTCACTGAGGAAACTGCAACGCTGATAGACCTTTGTATTACAAATGTTTACTTTGATGATGGAATATCAGATGTTTTTTATACAGATATTAGCGACCATTTAGGTATATTTATGTAGATCACTACTAACGGTCGTTCGCTAAAAATTTCGGCAGAGCCTACGTACCTGAGAATCCACGTTATGCGAAGCATGCGGAGGAAATATGACCATGTTGCAATTTTTTGATTGAGCAACACGTCAAGAAATGATGCTAAATTAATCTTGAAATGTTGCACACACAGACATATGTTAAAGAGCTGCAGATGCTTATATTGCCAGTTGTTTGCACTTGCGAAACGATACCAACTGGAACATGCATATTAGCAATAACAGAAGCTGATATGAAGCCCTGGACACTGCTACATAAATCAACTTCAGCGCATGACAACTAACCACATCTGACGTTACCCCGACGTGACGGCTGTATCAAAATAGTACATATGTAATGTTTACAAAATTGGGTAGGCAGCACGGAAACCACTGTTAACGTTTTACGATGATTAGCTTCTATTTGAAAAGGAGTTCCAAGACCGTGCGTAGCTCTGTGGTAAAATGCCTCATTGGAACCCAGACTGCACGGGTTCGATTCCAGC
Source organism: Rhipicephalus annulatus (assembly GCA_013436015.1). Classification (NCBI taxonomy): domain Eukaryota; kingdom Metazoa; phylum Arthropoda; class Arachnida; order Ixodida; family Ixodidae; genus Rhipicephalus; species Rhipicephalus annulatus. Next base: position 95,346 of record WOVY01011398.1, read on the forward strand.
TGGGACTCGCCGGGTCGACTCTATAGCGACGTCGGGTATTTCTTAACATTCGCACGCTAAAATTGTCTATGTGTGTTTTCGTCGTTCCTTAGCAGATACCAAGTGTCAATCACCTGTGGCACATACCCGCATACCAGCGGCACATACCCGCATACCAGCGGCACATACCCGCCCATGGGTATGTGCCACTGTCTCGCGGTAAGTGTTTGACGACGTACGTGACGGGATTTTGACATTATTCATTTCTTGACAAGCGTCTCGTATTCGTCAAACCATCTTACCCTCTCTTGCTAATTTTGGTTCACACCAAGTAAATGGGGTGACCACGAGAGCAACCAAACGTAAGCGGCTAGGTAGATAGATAGATAGATACGCTCCAAGTCGCCGAAGTTCGCTAGGAAATGCGTCGCATTTAAAAATAAGGCACCTGTACGCTACGTTCAGGACATCACCCCACGCTCATTGGACGAATTCCGTAACTTTATTAGTTTGTAACAGCGGAACAAAGTTTTAGTTCAAACAGTAGCGACATGGCATATTCCTCCTTCATAGTGACATTTAAAAAGATGTATCATGAGCGTTAACTAATAAAAACTCAAGAAAGCCTTCCAAAGCTTGCAAACCTTGCGTTACTTATGAATGATTAAATATGATCAAGCATAAAAATACCCTGTATGCCAGTTTTATTAAACATAGAAGCCCGGGTAGTTTTGAAGAATATACTCGTGAGATTGAAGCACGAAATAGATTGATACGAACGTACACTGCTAGGTACGTTTTTGTTACTGCACGCATGCACCACGTGTTGTCCTTGACCAAAAAGAAAGTACTAGGATAACACTGCCACGAGAAGATGCGAGCCACTATAATGCTGGGAATTCCGGAGACACATCGCCTGCAGTGGCCGCACTATCTCCGCACGACCTTACGCTGTATAGAAGTGGTGGTTTACACCACTAAGTTCTGTATTAACACGACGGCGTTAAAGAGCTCGTTTGGCAGAAGTTATGGCGTCGGCGTCAGCGCCGTTGGTTGTGAGCCAAACGTCCTCTCGTTCGTGACCATGAAGTTGAGAACGATGTGAACAAAGTAAATAATCAAAACTTTCTGGTCTGAGTGAGGATCGAATCCAAGGCGATTGCGTGGCAAGCAGGTGTTCTGCCACGCAACCACGCTTCTTTTATTTTATTGAAATAGTATTGAAAGTCGGGCCAGTTGAAACGTATGCATTATTGTGTCGATTTCGCGCTGTAAACCAAAATGTGTCTACCTTTCTTTAATGTACTTATTAAAGTGAGTATTAGAAGGCACTATAAAAGCACAAAGCAAACAAAAGTACAATCATATGGCGGCAATAAAGCTTAAGCGTTACTAAGGAAACACTCAATAGCTAACACAGGGTGTAGTAGAACAGCGACAGTTCTTCACATCGTGTTATACAGGAAAGGGGGCCAGGCCAAATATCAACCGAAATGGGGTACCATTCCGGTCCAACATTCAGGTCGTCCTAAATGCCCTTAAGGTGAATAGCTATTGAATAAATTGTGTGCTTGAAGAAGTGCTGGCTTCTGCATAACGGTCTTACGTGTCTTCCATAAGCTGTGCATGTCCATGAGGAAAAAAATATATAAGTGCCAAAAGACACTTCATCAAGCATGTTGGTAGAAGATGACGTATAATGTGACAATCAATGAGAAAACTTTGTTTCAGTGCTCGCCGATGACAATTCCAGGACAGCAAAGATAAGCACGCGTAGAGTTAGCATTCGTCAACCAACGCCCGCAAAGAGGTTTGCTTGCGACGCATGTGCGACGCAAGCGAAAAGCTTCGTGTCCATGGAAGTACAGTGAAAATAACCTATTCTTTACAAAGCCGTCCGTTTTGTGTACAGACTTCACAATACAACCCGTAATATCGTAGCAATAGAGCGTGGCACAAGGGTAGATTGCCACTGGATGCCAGAACACGTAATGTTGATGATGATATTCATCTCACACTGATGCCACTTATTGTCAAAGGGCGATCGGCCCTTTTTAGTTAGCGGACTACGGATTGAAAACATTCAATGGAAATTCAGTCTAAAAATCAAATCGTAAATAATGAATGATTAAGGCGCACAAGCATAACGACTTCATTGTTGAAAGCCGGCCACCCATTAGAAAAGGCAAAGACGTTATGGCGCTTATTCCCTCAAGACCACGTAATGAGTGCGTAGCAAGTTGGTAAGGAAAGAACGCCCCAAGTTTGACTTATGAGTGGACATATTTGAGAATGTAACCGTAGAATAACAAAAAGTAAAAAAAAACACATTCCCCAAGTGAGGCTCGAAATCACAACCCCGGCATAGCTCACGAGCACTGTCGTATAAGTACCGTGCGCTAACCAATTGCGCCACTGGGGAATTTTTTTATGGTATTTATTAAAGTACTTGGGCAATAAAGACAATATCAAGCAAACAAAAGTACAATCAAATCGCCAAAGTAAGCGCTCAAGCGTTACTCATAAACACTAAATGGCTAACACAGCGTGAGTTCCTCACATGAAGAGTTCCTCACATCGTGTTATACAAACAAAAAGGGGTGAGGCCAAACAGTTCTCTAAGACGGAGTACCAGTCCAGTCTAAAGTCTAGCTCGTCGTAGATGTTTTTTAGGTGGATAGCCATTTGAATGAAGTGGAACTAGCTGCTTTGCGCGCTGCACTTTGTGTGGTCAATCGGGAACCACCGCAACAATGGTCGATTTTCAGCGACTTAAGGGCTGCCCTACAATCTGTGCTCTCAGCACTGCGTCGCGGTTCGAAATTCGATGCCTTCTCCACACTTTACTCGAGTAAGGGCATCATGTGACGCTTCAATGGCTGCCAAGTCATTGCGGCATCATAGGGAACGAACATGCCGATACTGCCGTGCGGGCAGCCCTTGAAGGAACACGAGAAGAAGCCATACCACTTTCGAGGACTGATGCTGCCAGTAATCTTCGACGACTTTCGCGTGAAATAACGTTTTCAGTATGGTGCCCACCAAGCATCGATACGAATCGTCAACACCACCTGTCCTCTTTGATGGTTCTCCGCATGCCCACTGGACTCGACCGAAGAGAAGCCAGCCTACTTCATCGCTTATGGCTAGGAGTGGCATTTACAAAATCTTACTCCTTTGTCATAGGAATGGCCGACAACGCTTTCTGCGATGCCTGTCATTGCGAAGAGATGCTACACCACATCCTGTGTGACTGTCCATTGTATGAAATCCAGAGACAGTCACTGGCGTCTGCTTTTGCGCGCATCAACAACAGCCAAATGTCTGTGGACACTATTCTGTCAAGTGCCCGAGAGAAGACACTGCAACAGAAGGCGACGAAAGCTCTGTTGAAATTCCTACGCGACACCGACTTGAACAAGCGACTGTAACAGCAATGTCACCTACCGCGAAAGACAAGACTGGACTATGACTGAGTGTGCGCGCACGCATGTGCTGCCGAATGTGCTGTTTCTATCTTCCCTCTCTGCTCTCTTTCATCTCCGCATCCCTCTCCCATGCGCAGGGTAGCAAACCGGCTGCCTATAGGCTGGTTAACCTCCTTGCCTTTCTTTTCCCTCTATTTTCCTTCCTTCCTGTGCGCTTGAAGAGGTGGTGGGCTCTGCATTGCGGTCTTGCATTCGTGTCTTCCACAAGCTGTGCAAACCCATGAGGAAAAACATATCATATGGTACTTCATCAAGTGTTGCTGGCAGAAGATAACGTACTGTGTGAGAATTATAGACGAAACGTTTTTTCAGTGGCCGCTGAAGGACATCCCAAAATAGTATGGCATCTTTGCAGCTAACAAAGCAATGTTCAATCGTTTCCGGCACATCACATAGACGGCAGTTAACAGACGGAATGAAAATACCTTTTGTTTCTAACCATGTGTTTACCGCCAATGTTTCAGAGTGGAGTTTATAGAAGAATGTTTTTGAATTCGGTGGAATGTACATTTTGCGCACTCGCTTCAACACATCGTGACCAGGAAGATTGGCGTACAGTGAACGGTACAATGGAGGTGGGAAGAGTGTACTGAGTAGGTCCTTATAAAGCACCTTGCGCGTTACTGAGTACAGGTATTCTACAGAGAAGGGAGCTTTAAGGAACTGAACTGCGAGGTAAACTTCCTGCATGAATCCCCACAAGCATGGGCGTTCGGAGAAGTTGGATGAAACAATTAAATCTGGTAAGCAATCAACAAGTGTAACCTGCAAGAAGGAACGAATTACAGGATGGGAATTGTCTCGAAAAAAGAAGAATCGGGACACTATTTGCCATAAATAAAGGTGTTTTAGTCCTAACTCACCCTCACTAACTGGCTTGAATATATTATCACGACGCACGGGCTCAAAAGTCGAAGACCATATGAAAGTGGCGAAAATCCGATGAAAGCGTTGTATATAGAATCTTGCGCAATGAATAAGTTGCAATACATAGTAAAGTTTTGTCGCTAAGAAAGTATTGCAAGTTTCAGCTCTCCCAAATATCGAAAGTCGATAAGGCACAAATGTCTGGGCCTGCCGTTCAAGCTTAGGGACACGTTCCTTCCAGTAATGCGCACTGAATCTATATGCATGCAATGGTACACCGAGGTATGTTGGAGGAGTTCTTGTCCAATTAATCCCTGCAAAGTGGTTCGGTGTGCTACCCCACAAGCCAAACCACAGTCCTAAACTTTTAGAGGCATTTAAACGAGCTCCTGATTCTACGCCAAACTTTTCAATAGTATATACCACATTTTCGACACTTGGTTTATCTGTGCAAATGAATGTGACATCATCTGCATAAGCCAATACTTTAACCTCACTGCCTAATATTCTGAAGCCACGAATGCAACTCGACTGTATTATGCTTAAGCACAGTGGTTCTAGATAAAGTGCAAATAAAAAAGGTGACATCGAGCATCCCTGTTTTACAGAAGAGCGAATAGAAACTGGCTTGGAGAGTTGACCATTAACTATCAGACGAGTTGAGCGTTCATTATAGCATAATTTAACACCTTTAACAACAACTTTGCCAACATTACCTTGTTCGAGAAGAGAAAAAAGGAAGGAATGACGAACACGATCAAAAGCTTTTGCAAGGTCTACCTGTAGCATTGCAAGATGTTTTGAGAACCATGACAGTATTGAAGCACTGTTCGAGCGACATGTATATTGGTTTGTATGGATCGACCTCTGATCCCACATGTCTGATGAGACCCAATGAGGATCGACATAGCAAATTGCAACCTATTTGCTGACACTTTTGCGAAAATTTTGTAGTCCACATTTGACAGCGATATTGGTCTGTAGCCCTCAACGAAGCGAAGTTTTTTCTTGTCAGTTGTTTTCGGTATTAACACAGTGTGACTTTTGCAAAAAGATTGTGGGAGTGTATACATGTCGTAACTCATCTGAAAAATATTCAGCAATATAGGAGCAAGCGTTTTCTTGAATGCTTTGTAAAATTCGCCTGAGATGCCATCAGGCCCCGGTGTTTTCAATAAAGGCAAGTTGTCGATTGCTTGCTCAATTTCCTGTAGAGTAATGGGCCCATTAATGACTTCACAATCACTGTCCTTCAAGGGGTTCACAAGAGAAACAAAACTAGCCTTGAGGTGAGCGTCAGGATCATCAGAGGGAGAGCTGAATAAGCTTTTATAGTACGTTTCGATTGCCAAAGTAATGTCTCCGTTATCTTTTATGAGCACATCGTTAAAGTACAAGTCTGGAATAACTTTAGAAATCGCTTGGCGTTGCTCATCAAGTAAAGCTTGGCGCGTCGGTTGCTCAGAATTTAACGTGCGCTCGTTCCGAGATCTAATACGTGCCCCTTGGTAGCGAGCAGCATCATATCTCTGTAGTTGGCACTTAATATTCTCAATATCTTTGATGTACTTTCGCGACATTTCGCATTCCATCTCAAAAGATTGCAAAGACTTTTAACAAGTATCTTTTCATCATTCTTTCTATAGAAAGACTTAACAGCCCCAATTACTAAAGCTATAGAGCGAACTTCTTGTTTAAAAAGCTCCCAAGCAGCGAAGATATGAAAACCAATCGAAAAAGATTGCCTCAATGCCATCTGGACGCGATTCATGAATTCCTGATCACAGAGGAGCTTCGCATTCATTTTCCAAAGGGCCCACTGGGGACGGAATTGTTTGTGACAATTTTCGCCAATTTGCGCTATTGCAATACAATGGTCAGAGAATGATACAGCTTCGGGGCTGCAGGAAATTTTACGAGATAGGAGTGATGAGGACACGTAAATAAGGTCAAGGCGAGCATGAGAGCTGCCTTGTACTCTTGTATATGCTGTTGCCCGATTCGAGACCCCGATGTCAATTAGTCCTGCATTATCTACAATAACGGATAAAAGCTCACCACTCCTGTCTCTCTTTCCAGACGAATTATAACGATCAATAGCTTCACATACGCAGTTGAAATCTCCCATAAGTACCGTGCATCTGTCGACGTCAATTAAATTACGCCCCTTTTCAAATAACTCAAGCCGTTTCGGAACATCATTAAACGCATATAGATTGATGATTCTCCATGGCACTCCTTGCAACAAAAAATCACAGCATATATACCTGCCCTCTTCATCAACACTAATGCACAATGCTGAACAGGGTAGGCTTTCTCTGAAACAACCAACACCCCGTAGATAAACTTTTAGCATGTGAGACACACACATTAAACTGAGACAGAAAAGGCCACAGGGCCTTATCGGTCTCTTCCTCGCTCTCGATCTTTGTCTCTTGGATGGCGACAAAGTCGAGACGCTTCCGATTGAGAAGTCTACGGAGTTGTGCTTGTTTCTGCGAAGACCTAAGGCCGCGTACGTTCAAGGTGGCAAATATGAGTCGCTCAGACTGCGCCATGGTGACTACCTTCTAATTCGCTTATCGTCCCACTTGATCAGTCCCAAGAGTTGGCGCTGAGGCTTCCCGTGAGCCCCCAGCAGGCTTCCTAGATCGGGATCGGCGACACTTCTCCTTTGGCATGGACTTTCGGCGACGGCGTGACTCCCTAGTCACTGACGCTGGGTCACTCCCTTTGCTTGAATCCGAGCTGGACGATGCGCGACGTTTCAGTATTGCTGTATCCGTAAAGATCTGCATATCATCTTCCGACACTGCACCATGATGAAAAAGCTGCTGCGGAGCTGCAGCACAAGCAGGTGATGAACTTTCTGCGGCATCCAGCCCAGAGTCTCTATCTTGTACTGGTGGTTCTTCGGCATCTTTATGGGTAAGCGCAACAGCACTATCCATAGGAACTCCTACTTGTGCTAGGGGTGGTGCGGAGTCGTTTTGGGTATGCTGCTTGCATGATTCACTTGGCTCTTTGCACGCAGAAGTTTCAACTGTGTCAACAGCGAGTGACTTTCTTTCCTTTTCTGGATTCCTTGTGGTAGAGCTTGCAGCATATGACATTGACGGAGTGTCTCCCGTTGCATCCAAAACCTCGGTGGCATCCATAATATGCTCTTGTAGGTTATGATCTGGCTGTTTTGTGTGCTTTCGCAGCTTGTTGGCGTATGTCATAACACAATCTTTGGCCAAATGACCGAAGTGTCGACAGTTGTCACAGCGAGGGGTCCTGCAGTTTCGACGGATGTGTCCAACCTTACTGCACCGAAGGCAAAGTGGTGGGCGGCCAGGTATCAGGACGAGGCTTTGCACTCCGCAGACAACAAGAATATGAGGAATATCCGCAATGCGAACTCCATCAGCAAGGGACAAAACAACATCCCTATTTAGCGTCCGCATTTTTTCCATGTCCGCTACTTTCCAGCTTTCTTGTGATATTGTCTTGACCTTCCCAAAAGCTTGCAATGCCTCGCACACATAGGCGTCCTCCAAGCGCTCAGGAAGCCACATAAGCTTCAACTTCACTTCGGCTCCGGGTCTATGACGAGGCATCGACGACTTTTGACGAAAAATTCGCCTCTTGTGACCAGCTTTGTTTTCGTCAGCGTCGACTTGCATGTGACCATCCAAACATGAGACATTTGAAATTGACCTATAGAGCTAATTTCCTTCAAGTCAATGACGTCACGAAGAGCATCTCTAAAATCTTGAACCCGGTAGGGGCGACCAGCTAAGTCCGCATGTAGAAAGACATAGTCCACAACAAGCTTACCGGTGGGAAGGCGAGGAAGTACAACACGGTAGTCGTTGCCGCTGGCTGAAGCCTGAGCAGCACCTCGGCCCATGGCCGATAAATCCTTCGAAGTGGAGAACATGAAAAACGCGTCCGTTCAGAACTGGGGAAGACGGCTGCGCTGCATGTGACTGCACTACACACGGCTCATATACAGCTGTGCGTGCTGGGCACTTGCGTCCTATATTTCAATGTATATTTTTTGAAAATTTGAGCCTGACGTTTGAGTCGTTTAACAATATGTGTCATGTTTTTCCGCTGTCCATGTGAAACATTCGAAACGTCGCAGCCGCGAATGCTCCTATAGAAACGAACATAATTATAAGTGGCTATGTCTGAGCAAGCCGCTTAACGAGTTAAACCTGTATTCTTATGTTTATTTATAGTGTCACGTAATAAGTACGACACCATTATTGACATTACCTTAACGTATCGTTATTACGGACCAGAGCAACTCTAGTTGTTGGTTACTTATTGATATAGGCTTACGATGAATAATAATAATAATAATAATAATAATAATAATAATAATAATAATACACTAGCAATAAAATTAATAATAGTGATTTTCTTTACAACGGTAATATATATAGTTTTTTAGACTTTTTTTGATTATGCGTTGTAAGTCATGAATGTTGTGTTTAACAAATAAAAACTAGTTCCTAAATTCCTTCTGTTTCATCCATTTGGCGCTCACATATTATTACTTTGGCTGAGGATTATATCGATTTGCCCTCTGTAGACCTCCACTTGAACCTTTAAATAGGGAATACATGGTTAACGTGGCTAAATAGGTCTACAACGTATCACATTAGCTGACTGCGGATTGATCCTTCGAGTACGCGCATACGTTGCCCTTTGTCCCCCATTCTGTTTTTCAACACCCATTCGTAGCGCTTAGCTATATTACCGGAGAAAATGAGTGAGTGCTATGGACAATGATGCATTTTGACGCCTACTTGCCACAGTATGACATGTGTGGTGATTGCGACGGTTAGGATAGCCTCCTGTCCAAATCCTTTCAGCATGACGTGTGCTTGCGAAATGTGTGACGGAAAACTTGTTTACCTGAGATAGCACGTTATAATTAGTGTGTGCATCATACATCTTAAAATGCATATATCTAGTTTTTATTAAAAATAAGTGTATTCTGTGGTAAATTCCAGAGCCCACAGGATTCATTCGATAAGGTCATTTTTTAAGGTTGCCCACATTAAGAAAGCCAGCGAGCTGAGTGTCACATGAAAAATCCTTACAGAAGGCACTGATTTTCCCAAATAATGTTGTCAAAAATTGGTGTACAGGAAACATACATGCAAACAAGTGCGGTAGCGGCGGTGGTTGACGGACGTTTACCTAATCTTCTGAATTACGTCATTCCAGGAATCTACAAGCATTAGCTACAGACAGCCTTATCCGTTGCTATCGGCTCAAGTGGGCGGACGTTGTCATACATTGCCGAAAACCTTGAGTTTTCTCGCTCTTAGGTCGTCTTCGGGGCGTATACGGCGGGTAACACGTACAGCAGCGGTCATGGTTGACGGACCTCAACCTAATCTTCTGAATTAGATCTTTTCAGTTGGGTTGCCTGCCTAATGTGGACACTACAGGGGCTGTTACGGTTAACCAACCCTCAACAAACGAAGCCCGAGCAACAAAAGGTTCCTTTCGTCTTGACTGCAGGAATATACAAGCTTCAGCTACCCACAGCCGTATCCATCGCTATGAACCCAATTGCGACGGATGTTGCCATACACTGCTTAAAAGCCTGTGCTTTCCCACCCTTCGGATGTTTTTGGGGCGTATACGGTTGGCCACACGTGCGGTAGCGGTGGTGGTTGACGGACATCAACCTGATCTTCTAAATTATATCTTTCCAGGTTGGTAAAGCCACTGTTTTTTGCCGGAAACTATATCCCATTCTGCCACGGCCACTACCGCGTTACGAGCTTTGTGCTCTGGTTTGATATTGAAGTGTTTTCAGTGAATGAATACGTGTTGTTTCAGCAGCCTTGAATCTCTGATATGACAGAGATTTGCGCACACTGTGATACGCCTCTTCCAGACGGTGGACGTGTGAAGAAGCGCTCGAACTGTGGAAACGCCTACCATATAGGCGAATACTCCGGCTGCTCAGGCCACATTCAAAGCTAAAGGTGAAAAGGGCCGCCGACACTGGGGATGCACAGTGTGCCGCACGTCTAAATCGGAAAGTAATGACAAAGTGAGCTTGCCCTCAGATATCACCTTATTTATGATGGTCATGAGTCACAGGCTCAGTGTCCTTGCTGATATGCCCTCCCAGTTGGAAGATGTTAAGGTATTCATTAACCTCATGTCGGAAAAGTATGATCAAGCAAGAGAAGTGTACCGATGCCCAGCGTGAAACACATGCAAAGGAGCTTGCCACAGTAGTGCTACATGATAAGAAAAGTGTGACAGATACCAACAGTGGCAACAAAAAGGCCACACCCGGTCTATCCTCTGACACATCAGAAAAAGTACAGGGGTCCAAACAGGAGTCCCCAACTTCAAGCAGTGATTCATTCTTGAAGCTTGAAGAGGCTGAAATGAAGCAGGTCCTGCTGAAGACGTTCGTGCATGCCATGAAGGAATGCTTGAGTCGCTTCCCGCAGCACTTCAAGAGCGTCTACTATCTGGCGCGCTTCTACTGCTACTCCAAGCGCTCATGCAATCTGCAGCTGGCGCGCGACTACTTGTTGGACTCTGGACTGAGTCGGCCGATGGCAGCAGGGTTGGATTCAGCACCAGCCATATCTGGCCTGTTTGCCGAAAGGAAGAACAAAAATTTCTTCACATGCATCTGGAACACGCCGGGTGATGAGATAGATCGTGCCGGCAGCTTTGTCACGCATATGTACCGTTCCATCGTACTGCTGCTGGAGATCTTAGAGCGATGCAATGATGTGGACATGCTGGCGCAGTTGGCAGTCCAGCTGAATCGTGAGTCAGAACCAAAAAAGAAGTATCTGCGTGATGTGGACCGCACATACTTGGCCCGGAAAGCGTTTGAGACTGCTATGATTTTGGCTAGCCGGCGGCTTGACATTTTGATGAATGAAGATCCACCTCCTGAGGACGATGTGTTGGTATTGGCCTTGTTGGATGTTTACAGGGTGTTCCAGGTGTTTCAGAAGCAGGGCGTGTTTGTGGACGAGGCTGGTGCAGCGCTCGCCGAGTCGTATCGTCTCTACAAGCTGGGCGAGGTTGACTCATCACCACCAATTGCTCGACAGACTGTCATGTTCTGCGCTCGGCGGCAGCACAGCGAATCTCTGCGTGCCCTAGAGGCGGCAGCATATAGCTTTGAGCAGCGACCTCTCAATTATGTGGACGGAACTGCGAGAAGCAATTCAGACTCTCTCTGAAGCTTGCCAGGTTTTCACAGTATGCAGTGGTGATGCCAGGTACTGCCAGTTTTTCGCATACTGTGTTTCGTATCATGAAAATTGTAAAAGGCTGGGAAAATTCCTAGAGGCCCTAGATTTCCATGTGTCGAGTGTCTCGTTTCTCAGCATTTTCACGTAGCTTCATAAAGCTTTGCGACGTGATACATTTAGAATGTGTGAAGTAGTGCTTGTAAATTGTCCTAATGGTGTAACTTAGTGTAGTGCAGTTGAGCTCAGGTGCACTGTTATGGCAAAGGTCTGCTTTAATGCTCGTACACACCAACACTTTTTTCCTTGAGGCACAATGTGAAATGCAGCTGTAGAACCTATGTAGAGTTTTAATGGGGTGTTGAGATATGTATATGTGCACAAGTTTTACAGCTTCTTTTCCAAATACCTTGCACCTATTTGTGAAGTGTTTAGGTTGGAACAAAGTGGTATTCAAATAGTGAATAAGTAGTGAAGTTATTTGTAAAGAATAAATTAGCAATTGTGGGACTGCGTACACTGCGCATTCCACTCTTTTGATTTAGACTAATTGCATATATATGAATATCACTCATAAATTGCATGATGCCAGGAGCACACAAGGAATAGTTTGTTGAACGATAAATTAATTTTCTGTGGGACCTACATATCCATTGTGAATCGTCTTTGTGATTCGGAAGCCGCACTGATACGTTTTAATAATCACCTGTGCAGTGTGCACCTCACCATTGGTGGTAGTTAGCACAGTGCTTGTGCACGCGGTGCAAGATGTAAGTTGTGTATAAGTAATGTAATGCTAGCAGGGCATCACCATTTAGTTATGCAACGCTTAGCTGTATAGCGTATCAGCTAAATGACTATGCTCTGCTTTCTGCAAGTAGTGCATGATGTGTCATGATCACTGAAACTGTTCGAGTATGATTGCTTTGTGAAGGCAGGTTATTTTGTATTCTCATGTATATATTTGCATCTATTTTATGTCTTTGTTGTAATAAGGTAATGTTTTGCTTGGCTGTCACTATTGCTTTTTTCTTTGTGTAATGCTGCCACATAAGCCAGCGTTTTTTTCATAGTATTTGGAATAAAAAAAGTGATAGTGTCTGATGGACATTGTAACTAGGTTTGTCAAGTGCTAATACTCGGTGAATATAGGTAAATATGAAAGTTAGAGGAAAATTATCTTCGAATACCGACTCATGCATTGATTATCTTTTGATACATGAATGTTTTGGGACCCGTTCCACACAGCCTTCATGCATCACTTTATCAGGAATGCGAAAATATTCGCTGCATGAGTTGATATTCGAAGGCTGCCACTTTAATTTCCATATTCACCTTGATTCACAGAGTATTAGTATTAATACATTGCCCCCTTCGTTCTTATTGCTCGCGACACCCGACTTTCGACGCTTTCTCCGTAGTGGGTGTAAGCCTTTGTTCGCGAACACTCCGCCATCATCGAACGACTACGAATCTCTGCTTCCGGTTCCTCGACTGAGAAGATGCGCGCCGTCCTCGCAGCGGTGCTCTGCCTTTTTCAAGCGACTTGCGCGGACAGAAACTTCCACGACCTCCTGTAAGTTCGTTGCTACGGCAACAGTCGAAATCGTTTACATGACATTTCATTCGCGAACATCTCGTACTGTAGCTCAAATGGTTTGTTCAAAATAAAACAAAATAATGAAACGTGACCGCGCTTCGCCCTCCATGGTGTTTCGAGGCTATAGCGTCGTCACTTCGACATCGATCGACGAATTATTGATTTGAGCCCCAGTACAACAGCAGTTCACACTAATATACCACCGGTTCACATCTCTATCGAGCCTAAGCTTTCCTTTTTCCCACTTTTGTGGTGCCCGTCAATGAAGGGGAACGGCGATTGGTAAACGATAACAGAACTATGCATACTTGTTCATCTCGGAGGCCAAGGCTTGTAGCACACATATATGTAGGGACAAAAATACTTGAGAACGCTTGAGCTTCGCTGTTGAATGTAGAACGCGACAGTGTGACCGGCCACTGTCCGCATGGTCTTTCCACCCGCTTACAGGCTCTGATTCTCAGTGGTAACCTCAACCATGCCGGGATAAAGGAACGTCCATAGGCGCATAGCGTTGGCCGTTTGAAGCTCATTCTGCCGGGATGCTCTTGAAAAGTGTCCACATACACATACACCGGGATTCAGCGTACTGTCGCGAGAGGAAACGGCTGTTTAATTACGGCCACGGCAGTTACCAACTTTTTTTGTCGCAATCTCTACCACCACTACATTGCGGAATTATGCTTTTTTCAGAAAAATAAAAGACAACGTCTCGATGTTGCGACTTCAAACAAGAGTGAAAGTTGAACCGTCCATTGTTAGCAACAAGTTTAACAGCACAAGGATAACAAAATTTAAAAAAAATAATAGAAACATATAATACGGTGTGCATGAGGGCAGGCTTGTACCACATCATTTGTAACTTGCGGTCACCGCGAATAGTACGGCTTTATCCTGACGATGCGAACCAAGTCAGATGAAAGGGGTCTGGCAAAGTGTCTCAGCTGGGACGACTTCGTATAGTTTACTTCACCAAAGCGAGGCAATGTGCGGTATGTGGTGCAAAATACAGGCACAACAGTCTTTCTGAGCGACCTAGTGATTGTATTGGTGTCCAAACTCAACCTAGGTCACCAATCTTGTAGGCTGCAGTCCTGTAATAGATGTGTCGGCGAGCATCCGAACTTTTCCGAGGCAGAATGCGTAAACGCGCAAGATTTTGTTTCTCAGCCCGCAAAACTGTTTGTCTGGAGCAGTCATGTCTGACGAAGCTGGTAGGAGCACCATGTCGAGCATTGTAGTGAAGTCACAGTCGTACACCAGGCTAAAATGTGCAAGCCAGATGGTGTCCTGGAGATCAGTATTTGTAGGCAAATGCGACATATAGGAGGATTTCGTCCCAATTGTTGTTATCGACATGAATCGAAAGCAAATGTGCATGAGTTTACTTGAGGCACTCGGTATGGCTGGTACGGACATCCTGCAGGGGGTGTGGTATCAGTCAGCTGCGGAATATCGCGAAGCAACTGCGCCGGGAATGTCGTACTACAATCAGTGATGGCGACATCGGGGCACCATCACAGAAAACGTCGTTTTTGGGCCACATCGAAAGCAGTATCTCTTTGAACAGCTCTCACTATCTTTCAAACGGTAATAGCGACATCAATTGAGTGGTTATATACTAACGGAAGACCGTGGGAAGCAGCCCGAGCACATTCATCTCCACCTGATTCAAAAGGTGCGTGAGCGCGTTGCACAGGCTAGAGGAGACCGGGGCAGTATGGCTGGTGGCGAGGGGTGCTAGGATGAATACCCAACACCCCCGTGAGTATGTCGCGAGAGGCAGCGACGGTAAGTCAACTAGACCAAAGCGCTGTTTACTTTCAGTCGCAGCAGCTCCCTTCTCGACCTTAAATTCGTCACAGTGTGACAATGTTTAGAGTCGTGTAACATCTGCGACGCTGCACACATTGTTGGGACCGTTGGCTGCTTGGGATAGATTTTGCCGGAGTGCTTTATCATGGGTAGGCCTTTACGCGACCCACCCATTGCGAAATGCGTGAGCCTTACTTAGTTTGGTTCTACCTAAATGCCACATTATATTACACATATTCGCAGGACTACTTCCACTTATGAGGTTTAAATAGTTTTTTTTTCCGGAAGCAAACTTCATCCATGGCCTAGCTATGTGGTAAAACAACTGTCTGCCATGCAGCAGGCCTGGGCCCGAATTATACACTAGAGCCGAATATATTTGTTCTTTATTGTTTTAGGTACCTGAATTTTTCATTCGTGGCCAATGCCAATTTGGACTCGCAATAAACGCCACCGAAACCTACGCCGACAGCGGTATTTGGGTGAAGCGAGGTCTCGGTGTAACGCTGTCGCTTTAAAAAGGTTAGCTGTCCTATAATCTCGTGTAGATGAAAAAATGAAATGCCTACCGGCCCAGTTGATTTGCTGGAAATGATAGTAGCCACAATCTGAACATGTGCATACTACACTGAGTGTCCGCAAGTGCACAACTTGTAATCCCATACTGTGCGCTGCTTTATATGAGCGCCAACTATGGAATATATCTTGGACTTTACCTCGCGCAGGCCGAACACTGATCCATCTCTAAACGCAGGGAGGGATACATCGCAAGGCATATATGAGGCGGCTGATAGAAGTGGTAGAGAACGCACGCGCCGGCAACTGTAGATTGACTTATGCTTTTTAAGAAGCGAAGGCCCGCACTTCGCCGTCGAAGCTCCTTGCGCCGGGCAAGCGCGCCAAGCAAAACTCGCAGTGGAAGTGCAGGCGCGGCGGCACATGGTTCGCGATGCACAGTGCGTGAAGCACACTCACTCGCTCAGCATAGTTCCCGTCACCGAGCCCAGTATTCACCACTTGCACGAACTATAGATGGCGCGACTCTACATCCAACATGGCTGTCGTTGAATTGATCGCCCAGAGACAGTACCGGAAAGTACACTTCTGGCGAAGACCGCAATTTTTCGCGCTTCGGTGGCCCTTTCATTTATGTTTTTGAGAAAGTAGGGGAGCGGTAACCTAGTATATTAAGTGAATAAATGCTGGGTAGCACATTGGGCAGATAAATATGCGCAACATTGTAAATAAAGCACACACGTACGCTCTTCACAAGGCGTTCTGCGCAATTGCGCGCAACGACTGGTGTTATGTTGGAATAGTGTCATAATGGGAGTCTCAGTACACATTTCTCAGTAATGTCAGAAACATTTTTGGAAACGCGCTTTGTCTTACAATTTTGCTTGCATTGTATTCTAAGCAAAGCTTGTACAGCTCACCTAAGATTGCGAAGCATAGTAAGATGGCAAAAAAGTTGTTTTTCAATTTCGAAGCACAAGCACCATGTGTTATTACTGGCAATATAATTTTGGGGTGCTTTCTTGACGACAATAAAAACAACAGAATATCAAAAGAATGAATTCAGCAAGCAGCACAAACGAAACAAATGGTTAATATACAATTTTCGCGTTTTTGAGCGGGGAAGTGATTCTGAAATGAAAGAATAGAAGGTAAAAGAGGCCTGTAACTGTCTGCATACGGTGCGACACCTAAACAGTGACTCACGAGGGATGGAGGCAAGGAGAAATTAAAAGGGATAGGGGGAATAATATAGATAGAGAAAGGGGCAGGGACAGAGTGACCCACATACAGAAATAAGGAGAAGATAGGAAAGATGGGCACGGTCGCAATAGTCCGAGTTCGGGACACCACTCAGCGAGAGCTCTTGTCGGCGTCAGGAGATGGCATAGAGCGAGTCAGTCGGCTAGAGCTGCATCGTCGTCGGATATCGCGGGGGCGCAACCGGTCGGCACGAAATCTAGTGAGCAAGTGCGCTACTTTTGCTTTACCTTCAGAAACTCAAAGGGTTCTGGTAATATCGAGGCCGTTCACAACGTTGCAAAACGACCACAAACGCGGGAAATAAGCAGCAACAACTGCACCTGTTTGAAGCGGGTGTAAAACATCGATCATCTCAACAGAGCTTCCGGCCGCCACCGCACAGAGGCGCCACGGTATCTGTAAGTTGCGAATACACTCCCCACACCCACTTCCCACCTTATCGCATTTTCACGAAAACCAGCAGCGAGTTCAGACGCATAGTCATTTTGGTGGTGGGGGGGGATGTGACTTTAAATGAAAAGAAAAGTAAGCCCCGTAACTGTCTCTCAGGGGGAGGATACCTCAACAGTAGCTCACGAGGGGTGGAGGTAAGGAGGGATTAAAAGGATAGGATTGAAAGGTATAGAGATAGAGAGAGCGGAAGGAGAGAGCGAGGTGCAGGGACAGCAATACACGGAAGTAAGGAGAAGATAGGAAAGATGGAAACACGTTTACAGGAGTCCGAGGACGGGGCACCACTCGGCGAGAGCTCTTGTCGACGTCAGGAGATGGTGTAGGGCGAGTAAGTCAGCGAGAGCTGCGCTGTCGTCGAAGATAGCGGTGACACAATTTGTTGGCACGAAATCCAGCGAGCGAGTCCGCATAGTCATTTGAGTCCCATTTATATCTATGGAGCTTCACTCATCGGTCGTATTGGTACACGGAACAAATGCAATTTTTTTGCTTGCGTTCGAAGAGCTAATTTCATCAGACCGCGCCGTATTTACTACTTAAAATCTCTTTAACCGACCAGATCCTATAGATTGGGCCATGACAGCGCCTCCTCTATTTTTTCTGTGCCCGGGCGAAGGAGCGGATTTCGATGGGAAGCGGCCGTCGGAGTGACGTTTCGCAGCCAGGCGCCGCAACTGGAGTAGAGATGGCGCCGTGTCGTTCCTCGCGCCAGCGAATGCCACGGATGCATTCGAAGTTGCAGTACCTCTTGGTTTTCGGCTGTAATCGCATTGTTTAAGGTGTAATGGAAACTTTGAAATGAGAAACATGAAGCACTTGTTGTCTTGAGCACTTAGCTCATTTCAAAGGCTTGAGTCGTTTGCGACTACTTGATCGATGCGCTCGCGCGTCGTCTGCTAGCTAGGCCGATACCAGATAGCTCATGCAAGTAATCTGCGGAAGGTCGTTTTGTCACCGGGGCGCTCGATAGAATGAGAGTTGCTTTTTTGACTATGTGAAAGTCGATTTTTGAGGGAAGCCTTTGTCAGTAGCTAATATTAAAAGCTTGGGTGCCTAATGTTCCCCGATGCTTGCTACTCTCTAGTGGCGTAGCCCATTATGCGCAAGCCTGGAGTTCATGCACTAAATAGCACAAAATGTAACTAGACTGCTTCCAGGGATATAGGTCATCATCCGTTCCCATCGCAAAGCCTGACATGTGTTGCCACCGGAAAAAAGCATGTGTCAGTAAATATAAAAAAATATTGCAGGTGGTTTCACCATTTGAGAGCTTAAACAATGAAATAATCGTGAAATAAACAAGAAAGTCTCTATATGCGGCGCGATTTCTAGATCATTGCATGTGTTTTGAACAGGCGCTGCTTAAGTCTGAAGTATAATGCCGACTCTCAACTTCAGCCAAGGTGACAGGCATGAAAAATGCGGCCTGTGGTCAGTTGCTTGAGCTTGTTTGTGTATTTGCGGACGGATTGTTCTAGCCTTATTATCCGGCTGCTCAGCTCTGTTTCTCTCTGCTTCCCTCTAGCATCTCAATTCGGTAGCGAGCAGAGTAGACGCCAAGTGGCTGTGTGGTGCCCATGGGCCACCATTCAGCTTCGGGACGTAATGTTGGCGTTGCACTCGGCAGCGATCGTCAGGCAGCGTTGCTACTGATAGATTCATTTGTTGACTGTCCGGATGCAGCTCCCTCTCGCTTAGTGATTCCAATTGCCATGTTGCCAAACGTGACGGGTAGTCTTCAGCGGCCACTGCTCATAATCTATAAAGTACTCGGGTTGTAAATGACGGCTACATATTAGAGCGTAGTACGAATATTTATTAGAAGACCATCTGTTCTGCCTGATTACTACAAGCACGCTCGCCCGAACACTTGCGGAAGCTGCAATTTCATGGAGACACAGCCGTACAATACATTAAGGCGATAGCTTTAAATGTCTCATCAAAAGCGAAAATCGATCGCCGGTGGCGTCCGGCGTCTTCTCGCGTACACGGCGTGAACATGAGTGATGCAAGAAATCATTACGTGAAAACGTCATCATATGACGTCACAGATCATAAATGTTTGTCACGTATCGGAAGGTCACATAACTTGATGGCATCATATGACATCGCTTGGTTGAAATGGGCCGATCATGAGGGCTGGTTGAAATGGGCCGATCATGAGGGCAGTGCATACTCAGTTGAGTGGCAGAAAGCTAGCTTTGTCTCCAATCCTTGAGGCAGTAGGAAACCCATGTTGGGCGCAGAAATATCCCGGCGGATAGTAGGAAACATTTAGTTCATTGAATTGGAAGAAAAACGAGGATAGTTTTTGCCTTTCAGTCGTCTCAAATTTCTATGGAAATCTTCGTGGAGTCCGTCGAAAAAACACTTGAAGTTATTATCTCCATATTCTGGTGCCGTGTTCCCCCAATAAATTTTTATTTACACAGAGCTGGCTCGACACTCTCCCCTTATTGTCCGTTGCGCGAAGAATCGGAAACTAATGAACATTATTTTGTTTCATGCCATAACTACGCAGTAATTAGGAAAAGACTTCTAGCCATTCCGCTTGCGAAGCTAGGTTTAAGTTCAACTACAGAAACTGTTCTAAAATTTGGTGCCTCCGTTTTGAGAAATCGCCACTGAGACTTATTTGATGCGGTGCATAATTTAATCCAGACACTTAAATTTATTTCAACAGAAGGCCCACTTTAACAAATACCCAGAAAAAAAAGAAGAGTCGGGAGGTAATTTTTGAAATGTCAATGAATTAGAAACATACATCCCAATTACTCAGTTTTGGCACAATCAGCTGTCTGTTCGGCTCCCAAAATCAAGGTATGGTTATTATATTAATTAGTGAATATTCATTATTTTTCTCACTCTCAGACTCTTTGCTTTTTTGATAATGTCTTCCTTCTACATCTTTGTCTTATATTTTTTGTAAGCAATAGTTCAGTTACCGTCTATAGGATACTATTTATTTTCTTGACCAATCCCTCAGAGTGGGTATGTGCCATGGGTTCTAGGCTACAAACAAACAAACAAACAAACAAACAAACAAACAAACAAACAAACAAACAAGTCGTCTCAGGTGAATCCATAAGAGGACCGGAATGTTTTTTTAATGAGAAATGAAAAAAAGGCAATGTTTTTTTTTGTTCGTCAGATATGCAGAGTGGAGCACAGCAGTAATATATACTGAGGCATGCAAATGATGGGGTTTCAAGAGCGTGAAAAAGAAAATGAAACGCAAATGCTATAAAACTCGAACGCATATATCGAACCGGTAACACGGCCTGACAGAGCCCGGTGAAAACAGCGCGCCGCTTTGTTTGTGTTACTTATCGTCCCCCCTGCATGCGTGAAGCCATCAAGAAGCACGACTGCTAATCAACTCGCATGAAAACACGAGCATGCAAGCTTCCCAATACGTACCGCCGTTCAGGGCCAGCATCTCGTAGTCTACTTGCGCAGCGCCACCATCCGGCAAGGGCAAGCGCCGGAGGAGTGCGCACTCGACGGTCTGAAGAGAGCGTTCGCCCGGGCACTGAAGAATAGAGGAGGTGCTGGCCAAGAGCGTACGAAGGCCTACGCCAGGTGAGCTCCGCCGCTCCACCGCTCCGACCTTCCCTTCCTCCTCTCTCTCAAAAAGGACGCCAAGCACGCGCCGCGAACACGGTATACCCACGGAACTTGCCAATTGCTGGCGTTTTAAAGAGCACAGTCAGAGTCACTATTGATAAGGTCAAATAAAACTTTAGTGCATTATGTACTTGAAATTCAGTGATATCGGTATCGAACAATAACAGCTACTTCATACGTCATATATTTGTAACTTGTTCGGACAAGAACCCCCTTATGTAATGTGGTCTTGTACGCAGGTTCAGAGGGAAAAGACCGCGTAGTGTCATATTCAGTTGCACTGCTCTTTGTATAGGTCAAGCTTCTCTTCCACGGGATGGCTTTAAGCTCTCCCATAGTTGAGTACCCTGTACTCTAAATCATTACCCTCTTTTTTAATTCCCCCCCCCCCTCTTCTACGGGACAGCTTTAATCTCTCCCATAGTAGAGTACCAAATACTCTAAATCGATATCCGTGTTTTCTAAACATACATATTTAATACTCAAACGCCACTGGCGCTGAGCCGTGCTCTCAGTTAGAGTTGCAGAAGTTGCGGCTCTCTCACCTCAACCTCCTTCCTTCTAGGCGACAACTTTTCTTGGCACTGAAGGGAAAGCTACGGAGGCGGACCTTCTGCACATGTAGCATCATAGAGTAACCTAGCTAGCACTACGCGAAGTAGTCCTTTTTGGCGGGTGACTCGTAACACAATGGTATAGTGAACTGGAATATAATGTAGTGGCTGGACCGGCAGATCGCGGCTGCTGTCTCGGCGGTCCGAAACGACACGGACGGCCGCTAGGATTTCTCGTGGCGCCGCTGCGACTTTTCATGTCATGTGTGCGAGGCGAGCGCGTGCCGGCGGTTTCTGTTCTGGACAGCGTGGGCAGCACGGGTGTCAATCAGCGCGTGCGTGAGTATGTGCGTGATTTTGGCGCGCTGAGCCACCGCCACCTGAAGAAACTTCGTCGAGGCCTGGATGCTCTACCGCATGTACACGGGCTGACGACGCTGGTTGCGTTGTGCGCTGTGGTAGCACACAACGCAACTGACGCCGGCGTTCGGCGGCGCGTTCTCATCGGCGTTGCAGTCCCTGCTTCATTACTGCGCTTCGACGAGAAACAACGATAGTTGCATCGTTCTCTGTGTGCCGTCAGGCTCTTAGGAGTTGTGATGTGTGATGCTTGCGGTTTTGCTCGTGTTGGTTTGTGAGTGACCTGATTGCGAGCAGGTGCAGTGCCAAGGACGTGTTGTGTTCACATTTCTGTTGAAACCGTGAACCAGGGCCGCGAGTGTATGTATTTGAATTTTCGATGGACCAATGCGCGCGGGCGGCATCGATGGGTAGATACGGGATATCCTAAGGGATAGTGTTCGCCCAAAAAAACATAAAAACTAAATATTTCTTTCGTTTCATGTAGTGTGTGTTCCCAATCGTTCGAAATAATTGTTAGCCCGAGTGATAAAGATGAGAGGGCAAGTGACGGCCAGAGGGAGCTCCTATAGTGTACACGAGATGCGCATTTTTATAATTCAAGTTTGTTTGCGCGCTTATGAAGCAGTGTTATTGCGTGACTCGTACCGTGCTCTTGTAGGTCGCGTAAGAGAAGCTGATGAGCGTCCCTTGCGGGCCGGATTATTGCATTTTCAGCTCTAGCAAGCTACTCTACTGCACGTGTACCACTGCACTCTGCTACACAAGGACCGTGGTAGAGTCTGTCCTGTGAGATATCCCGTACCAACAAACATGTAGCTTGTGACATGTCGAAGCGGAGAATGGATTGTCACTGTTTCGCCCCGATGCGGTAACCGGGGCGCTCTGAAGGCGTCGTCGTTTGGATCTTCCATACCAATGCAGTGTTCAGGTTGTCCACGAACTAATTTTCTAATGTTACGTCTGCTTGAACCACGGAGCAAACGCGCGTTCCATGAAGTAACCACAGCTGCAGCTTCACCGGAGCCCGCGACGACCCGACAACGCAGCCGAAGCTGGCATGGATAGATGGATTGATGGGTGGATATGGCTGTGTCCTTTAGATCGGGCGGTGGCTAGCGCCACCATGCCATAATACTTAATGAAGCAAAAATTGGACTTTTTTTCTTTAAATATTGAGGTTGAGGATTCGTACTTTTCAGTGAAGGGTTTAATTTTCACTCGTGCCTTGACTTTAGCCACCAATCAGATAACCTCCCTGCAGTTAATTCTACCCGCTTAAAGTCTCTTTTGCCCTACCTGTCCCTAAACCCCAGTGCTTTGAAAAACTCTGCACCATCATCTTGATGGCACAGAGTTCGAAAAGTAGCAGCCATGCCACTTGGCAGCAGCCGCATGCAAGCTGACGCCAGAGCCCACCAGCTCGCGTCATTAGATCATATTCTAGTTCACTATACACAATGGAAAGCGATGGACGGGGCGCACCATCAACGTTTTATGCATACGCAGACACCGCTTAGCGTTTGAGGTGCACGTATAAAGGCGGGACTTTCTCGCGCGTTCAAAAACGCGACGTCCCAACAAATAAATTAAAGCAAAATACGACTATCCTTATGGTGTGAGCTGCGTCCTGTCTCAAATAACTCCACGTAGAAAATAAAGGGGGAACTTCTATATTTCAAGGTGAAAATATGGGCGCTGTTGGGGAACTACATTCACTGGTGGCAAGATGCCAACGATTTGGCCCTGTAGCCTTTGCTCCAATGCCAAGAAAATTTGTCGCCGAGTATAGTATTACTGTGGTGCGGTGGTCGTACAGAACACGTAACTAGTTCGCGGAGGAATTTTCATTAACAAGGTCTCATGAAGTTTCAGGCCTACGGGACGGTTTTATGCCCTCCCATAGCAGAGTACCAAGTACTCTAAATCGTTAACCACTTAAAAAAATCACAGCATATCTGTGAAGTGAAAGATGATGAGTGGGGCAAAGCATCCGTCAGTTCATCCATGCGTCCGTCCGTCCGTGCTTCCGTCTGTCCGTCAATTCATGCATCTGTATTAATAATAATAATAATAATAATAATAATAATAATAATAATAATAATAATAATAATAATAATAATAATAATAATAATAATAATAATAATAATAATAATAATAATAATAATAATAATAATAATAACAAATTATTATTATATATTAATTATTATTATTATTATTATTATTATTATTATTATTATTATTATTATTATTATTATTATTATTATTATTATTATTATTATTATACACATCGGGGACGCACTATTGATGGCTTAAAGAGCTTGGCCCCTACAAAAGTGATGTAGATGGGGTTAGCTTACGGCTCACTGGCTGTAGAATACATCGCGTAGAGTAAGTACTCTAAGTCGTTCACAATTTATTCTGAACACACAGTTTTGGCAGACTGGGACGACTTTTTGCTCTCCTGTAGTAGAGTATATATACCAAGTACTCTAGCTAGTTGAACACTTTTCTAAACACATGTTGGGAGGGCACTCTGCTACACCATTAAAGAGTCAATGGAGTACGTATGGAACACAAAAACCTAAATAAATTTTACATATATACGCAATATTTTGTGGAGGAAAATTGCGGGGCTGCCTCTACAAAACCAATTCATGCAGGTGAGAAATTAGACAGCCTAAAGCGGCGGCCCCTGTGTTCATCACATATTTTTGGAGTACTCATGTTTCAACACTATCCGATATCTGGATACCTGTGCAAACTCAGTAGGTTTTCAACCCGACATAATCTTATGGCAGTGTCAACGAAAACTTCACTGTCGTCATTTTTGTTATTAGGAACAGAAGGAATCAGACTGAACGAACAGACGAAATTAGGAACAGACGACAAATAAAAAAAAACCACAGAAAATATTTCGTTGACGTGAGCAACCTGCAGGGGCGTACCCAGAGATTTGTTTTCGGGGAGGGGAGGGGGTTCAATAATATATACTTTAAGAGGCATGTTCATGCATGCGTTTAAATATGTGCGTGTACAGCCACGACCACGCCTACATGTGCAGAGTGTTCGGGCAGCTGGTTTTGCTCATCGGGGTGACACCTTGAGGCAGTTTAGGGGTTGTGTGTAGGGACCGTGCGTGGCCTAGTAGTCAGGCTGACCACGTCAGATGCCGGATCCGCCCCAAGGTGCCGCTCCGAAGAGTGACATAGACGTGGCCACAACTGTACACGTACGCAAGCAATGGCGCAAGAAAAATTGAATAAATGGGAGGAGGATTTAAACTCTCCTCCACCCACTGATAACTTGCGAGTATAAGCCCCGATAACGCTGTTCACGACGATAGGTCTCGGGTGCTCTACACATTTGCCATACAGACGCACGCTTATGGGGCTTCACAAACGCGTTCTGCGTGTCTCACAGTACCTAGCACAGTTGCCATCTGCAAACAGTAACTTTCCCCCGTATTCTAAAACCTCCCTTCACTTTACACTTCGCCTTCATTTGAGAAAGCCGATGAAAGCGCTATCTCTCGGCACGGCAAGTCACTGCATATCAACAATAGTCTGCCGCAATTCTTGAGTAGCGCAGCGTCATTTTCAGCCGTGTGGTGGCGCAGTGTTAAACTCTGTCAAGTGAAGGGTGAAAGTCGAGTCGAGGAGCGTTCTTGAATAGGGGCGTTAGTGCTGCATCGTGAACGAGCGCTGACAGGGAGCTCTTTACACAACGAAGTCTTTAGGTGTATTGTTAGAAACTGCAATGCGGCCGGTGCAACGCGCCGTGCACGGCGATTTTGTTCGGGAACTACGCAGCACACTGCTTTGCCTTTCGCGTCGTGTTAGCGCTTGGCGACTTGTAGCCAGAGTAGGGCAGTTTCGAAATGCACCAAGGTTGTTTCTACACTACGGTCTAAGGCTTGGTAACACCGTTCTTTAAAGCAACGGGTCTAAGCGGCACAGACACACAGCGACGTCGACGGGAGAAAATCGCACACTGCGTGCTTCGATGTAGTTGGCGTAGTGACACGAAAGCCACAATTCGAACGTTTTCCCGCGTTCACGGCTCAAGCTACGAACTATGTCTCTCACGTTCCTGAAGCGTTGCATAGTAGGGCACAGGCGTAGGTTAGCCTATTCCAATAGAGCGCGCAACTTGGCGTTTCCGTCTTCAAATGACGACGCTTCGAATGGCTGCCTTTCGAGTACCAGTGTTATGTGTTTGTCGATGCCATACTTGTACGGGATTCACCATTTGCTATGTCCATGCATATGTTAAGCACTTCAGCTATACCTCATGGGTTAAGTCATAGTCATCGACGTTATTTGCCGGCTTGGAAATGTACGAGTAGGCGTCAACATGCGCGCGTCTAAATCAAACGGTGCTATAGCTGTCGAACACGAATAGACATGAAGCAAGTTCTCATAAATGTAACGTACAAATAAAAATAAAGAAGCGCTCCAGATTTTTCGCATCACTCTTGTTAACGTCGCTGACGCCGAGGATCAGTTGTTCTGAGGTTCTCGTCCTTATAAAGCTTTCCCTTGTGGTTATCGGAACGATGTCGGCACTGGCAAAATGATGGTGCTAGCTTTTCGCTTCAAGGTCCCTTGAATGTAGTTAACAGTGAGATCTAGATTATTTCCTGCTAAAAAAAGTGACTATGTACGCCTTTTATGGCTTCTACAGGATGGAGATAATGAATCATTTCTCGGGTAGCCTGCTGTTGGAATCATCGCTATTTTTTTCTATAGTGTTCGATAATGTTAGTGGGAATACTCATACATTTGCTAAACAATTGCGCCTTGACTATGGGATGTCATTTATTATGATTGTCGTTTGCGTTGAGGAGATCTGCGTTTTAATCTGCGTTTGAAGCGATTGATCTCGGGACGTCGAAAGCCACAATCGCTGTTCTCTCCTTCGCAGCGTGCCCGTTCCCGGTGACGCAACGGCTCCACCTATGTTTACTGGTGTCACTAGGACTACGAGGAACGCCAGTTCGATGACATCAGCCAATGTTCATGACCAAGGCACGCCTCTCTGAAACTCACGTCAAAACTTTCCTTTTTTTATTTATCTGCAAAACTGTGGGAAGGTAGACTGAGTTAGAGCTGTCTATCTCGACATAATGAATTGGATACGGAATCAAACAATCGACAAAAACAGAGTACTTGCCCCACCGGGGGCAATAAAGCCGAACGAAGGAGCCTGCGATCATGACGCGCTGCTTTTACCTCATTTGTTTATTTGTTTTGGTCACATTCCGCAATGCTTCCTGTTGTTTCCTTCATCCGTGCCCGAAATTTCACCTTCATCCAACTGCTTAGCAGTGCAAAACTTCCGTCGCTACAAGCAACATTGGCCCTCACGCATTCATATCGAGGCAATATTTCAGTTTGCCAAAATTACAGCGCTCCTAAATAATTCGATCGCCACACAGCGCACATGACACATGCGTAGGACGTTCCAGCTATTCTGAAGAAACTGATTTCAAACTGCTATCTATCTATCTATCTATCTATCTATCCGTCCGTCTATCTATCTATCTATCTATCTATCCGTCCGTCTATCTATCTATCTATCTATCTATCTATCTATCTATCTATCTATCTATCTATCTATCTATCTATCTATCTATCTATCTATCCGTCTGTCTGTCTATCATCTATCTATCTATCTATCTATCTATCTATCTATCTATCTATCTATCTGTCTGTCTGTCTGTCTGTCTGTCTGTCTGTCTGTCTGTCTGTCTGTCTGTCTGTCTGTCTGTCTGTCTGTCTGTCTGTCTCTGCCTGTCTGTCTATCTATCTATCATCTGTTTGTCTGTCTGTCTGTCTGTCTGTCTGTCTGTCTTTCTGTCTGTCTGAGTTACGTTCCGTTTGATTCTTTCCACTCGCCTCTCGCTTGTTGCGCGACAGTTGCTGCTGGCGCCAAGGAAGCCGAAGACGAGAACTTTTCATTTGCTGGCACCCTGAGGAAACGACCGCTCCGACATCATCTGGATATAGAGACGTTTATTCGTTTCTCTTCTCTCCCTTCACTGTCCCTGCACCCCTGGTTTTATCCCCTGTCTCCCCATTCAACCAATCTTACAGTCCAGTCGTAACGCACCACTCTTACAGTCCAATCGGAACGCACAGATGTGTCTCTCCTCGCCACAACCTCGAAGACCCACCGCCTCTACCCACTCATCGGTTCTCCGCCGTCGCTCAGGTTTCTTTCACACCGGTTCCCGGAATGGTCGACGATGGGCGTTGCCAGGTCGTGGAAAAGCGCCTCCGAGTAAGTTCCCGCGATGCCGGGTTGACATGCCATCAATACAATTGGCCCGTGCCCCAATGCCGTCGCCTCCGCTGATTCTGATTGTCCGGCGGACGCGTACGTGTACCTTCCACGTGTACCAGCCACCTGCAGCCTGGCTTGGTCTCCTGTAAGGCGCCGTAATTTAGCCCGACAGGGACACGGGAGTTGTCGCGTCCTTTGTGGTCAGCAGACAGTCATCGTCCCGCATTCCGGTGGCCCTGCTTCCTTGTTGGCGAGGGGTCCCCGGCCGTGGGGTGGGTAACATAAGGTATTCGGGGAACGCACGAAGTTCGAGCCCAACACCTCCCCGCCAACTGTGTTGCACTGTATCTATGACATGCGACACAAACACAACCACATATGCACACATGTTCACTGGCTCGAAACGTGATGCACCAACTGTCACTCGTACCTCGTTGACTCCGTCGCGCGCATGCGCTAACAAAGCGTACACCCCCCTTAACTCACCGTCCCTTTTATGCGTCATCGTTAGGAGTCACTAACCGCGACATTGCGTCGGCATTAGCGTTTAGACACCCCTTTTTGTGTTCAATTTCCAGGTTAGACTTCTGTAGTGCCAACGCCCAGCGTGTCAGCCTAGCACTCTGCGGAGTGGTTAGAGTCAGAAATTTGAGTGGGTTATGATCGGTAATCACCTTGATTTTAGCGCCAAACAGCCAAACAGCCAACTTCCCCAGTGCCCAAATGATTGCATAAACTTCCTTTTCTATTGTGGCCTATCGGGTCTGAGCTGGGCTAAGCTTCTTGCTCAGAAAAGCGATAGGACGCTCCTTGCCCACCAGATCCTGCTGTGCCAGGCACGCACCAACGGCGTAATCGGATGCATCTGTGGCGAGGATAAATTCTTTCCCCTGGTCTGGTGCCTGCAACGCCGACGCCTGCACTAGACAGTTTTTCACCTTGTCAAAAGCTTCCTGCGCCTCTGTATTCCAAGGTAATTTCTGCAGAATACGTCGGCCAGTTAGGTTAGTCAGAGGCATAACGACTTTGGAGTAGTCGGGCACGTAGTCCCTATAATAGTTGGCTAGCTCTAAGAAACCACGAAGCTGTCCCTTTGTTTCGGGAGCCGGGATCTCCTTTATCGCCCTCACCTTCTCTGGATCGGCCCCGTGCTTGCCTGATCCCACAATATGCCCCGAGAATTTTACTTCTTGTTGTGCAAACCGACATTTGCTTACGTTGAGCGTCAACCCTGCCTTCGCTGGAAACACAATCACCTTGTCTAAATGTTCCAGGTACTCGTGCCAGTTCTCGGAGTATATCGCTACATCGTCAATGTAAGCGCAAGCATAATGTCTATGCGGAGCCAGTACACCATTGATGACCCTCTGATAGGTACTGGCGGCATTCTTTAACCCAAAGGGCATCACTCTCCATGCGTACTGGCCTGAGGGAGTGGCAAAAGCAGTACAAACCTGCGCGTCCTCGTCGAGAGGTATTTGCCAGTAACCCCTGAACATGTCTAGCAGAGTTATGTACTTAGCCTTCGCTACTTGGTATAACAGATCAGTCGCCACGCTCATGGGAAATGCGTCTGTCTCTGTTATTTCGTTGAGTCTCCTGTAATCGCAACAGATGCGGATGCCACCGTCCTTCTTTGATACGCAGACCAGTGGATACGCGTGCGGACTTTCAACCGGGTATATCAATCCCCACTGCTGGAGCTCATTTACCTGCCTCTCTACTTCGTTCACCAGCGCCACCGGCACTCTGTATGGGTATGCGCGCCTCGGTTGCTCTCCTGCTTTGATTCGTATTTTATGGATTCCCACTTTGCAGGTGCCCGGTTTGTTTGCGAATACCCTCGAGGCCTCGCGATTAAAACTCGCAGCTGTTCTCTCTGTGTGGGCTCCAGGTGTGCTACCTCATCAAGCTGCAGCATCGCTTGCGCCTCTAGCCCGCATGGTGGGACCGGAACCTCTCCAAATTCCTGATCGCCTTCGAATATCACTCCTACTGCAGTTACTCGGGCGTGATATGCGCGAAGCTTGTTAGCGTGAATGGTTCTGCGTGAACCGTCCTCGAGCTCAACTTAATAACTGTACGGTCGCAGTTTTTCGACCACTGTGATCGGTCCCTTCCACTTCGCCACTAGCTTCCCCTCTCCTTCCTTCTCGAGCCATAGTACTTGGTCCCCTGTGACAAACTGTTTGTCTGTGGCCCTCAAGTTATAGCGTCCTACGTACTCCTTCTGAGTGACTTCACTCTGTCGGGCGGCTCCTTCGCTAGCTTCTTCCAAACTACTTCGGAGCTTCGCTAGATATTCCGCTGCTGGCATACCCAATGAATCCGGCACTTCCCAGTCTCCTGACCAAGTCCTTTTGACAATGGATAAGGGCCCGTTCGGCACCCGCCCGTACATGAGCTCGAACGGTGACCGCCCTGTAGTCGCATGTGGAACCTCACGATATGCCCATAACAAAAACGAAATCATCCTATCCCACTCGCGTCCATGTTCGCTGACTATGTGAGAAAGCATTCTTTTGAAGGTGCCGTTCCAGCGCTCGACTAAGCCGTTGCTTTGCGGGTGATCGGGCGTGGAAAATCTCGGTGTTGCCCCCAGTCTTTGCAACATATCCTGTGTCAACCTTGACGTAATGTTGGTGCCCTGATCTGAGCAAATTGTCTCTGGCACGCCATGTTGAGAAAATATCTGCAGTAACGCGTCACATGTAGCCTTTGCCGTTAGTGAACGGAGGCATACCACCTCTGGCCATCTGGTATGTAAGTCTACGACACAAAGAGCATAGCGGTGACCTCTAGCCGAAGGGGGTACCATAGGACCGATGCAGTCCATGTTTACTGTCTGAAACGGCGCGCTGGGCCTGGCCAGGGGCTTTATCGGAACCATATCTATCTGCCTCGTCGACGATTTCACCTGGCATCCATGGCATGACCTACAGTACTCCTTTACATCTCGCGACATCTGCGGCCAGTAAAATGAGCTTTTCACTCGTTGTAGTGTTTTCCGCTCTCCTAAATGACCTGCCCATGGTGAATCGTGAGCCATTTTCAGCACTTCTTTGTGCCTGCGATGGTAGCACTAGCTGTTTGCAAATGTGACCCGCGAGGTGTTCCTGATGATACAATAGCTCGTCTTGAACTAGCATACCATGCGTTCCGGCCTTTGCCTGCGCCCAAGCATCTCGCAAAGCAGGGTCTGCTTCCTGAGCCTCACGAAACTCCTGTCGTTTGCTTTTGACCGGCTCGGAACCTTCACTGTTGCTCTCCGCGGTTATGATGCCTGCCATCGCCCGTTGCTCCTCGCATGCCTCATCTGACAGCTCTACTAGAGCTTCGGTCTCCTCGACTGCTGAACACTCGTCTGACACTATGTCACGTTTAACCCTTTCCTCAAGAAGCTGTGCGTAATCGTTGGGCGTGATCAGCGCGTCGGTGCCGTCTAGCAGCTTATCTGTGATTGCACAAAGCACGGCCGACTGCACCGCCTCGGACATCACGTAAGGGCTTCCTTCAGTAGCTATGAGCGGCACGTAAGCCAACTCAGCGGTTACCCGTTGCCCGAACGCTCCCGTCAACTTTATCTGCGAACCCGTACCATCGTACTGAGGTACCACTGCCTTTCTGATGACGCTCACCTCCGCTCCTGAGTCTACCACGGCATTTATTGATCGACCTGAGCTCTTAAGCTTTACAGTTTCCAGTGAGGGTTGTTTCTGCTCTTTACGCTGCCACAACCTGTCTGTCATTGCTATTTATGACCCGAATGCAGAAGCCGTCACCCTCGCGACCACTAAACCGTTTTGTTGTCCTGCTGGTCTAGTGCCTTGCCTTGCACCTGAACCCTTATTGGGGCAATTCCTGGCAATGTGGTCGGCACCCTTACACTCAAAACATCGCCTTTTCCCGTTTCCGTCCGTGGGTGTATCTACCGCTGTTTTAGCTTTCTTTTGCCACTCCTCTACATTTGCCTTCTTTTGTGCTGCCTTGCACTTTTCGCTCTCCTCGAATCTCTCCGCGAGCCTAGCCACGCCACTGGGCAGCAAAAAGGACTCCTGTCGATTACAAATGACATGCGCTCTCGCTTCCGGGCTCAAACATTCTTTCAAGCGATCCACGACGACTAGCTGCTTGAATTCCTCGAACGTGCCTACCTTGAACTCTGGACATAATAGTCGAAATAATTCTCAAGGCGCACGGCAAACTGATCCCAGGACTCCCTTTCTCCCTTTTTCGATCCCGGAAACAGCCTCTTGTACTCCGCCGCCGAAAGCCTGAGACCCTCCAAAATGCTTGACTTAAGCTTAACATAAGCTTTGCGCTCCTCTGCTGTAAGCCTGCACAGCAGCCCGCGTGCCCTTTCACTCAACTGTGGCAAAACTAGCCTGGCCCACAATTCGCTCGGAACTTCATACGACTCGAGCGTTGCCTCAACATCCTCGAACCACATTGGCGCAAGCGCCTCTTGGTTCGGCATTGGTGCCAGTACACCCCTTAACAAGCTTCCGAATTTCAGTCGCCTGTCTTCCTCTGACCTTCCGCCAAGCGCTACGCTGTCATCGCTCTCGTTGGACTCTGCCCCATTACGGGCTCGTAGCCGCTGGCTTTCCAGCATCAAGCGCTGCTTCTCCATTTCCGCCTCAGCAATTTTTAATTGAAGCATGAGCAGCGCTAGCTGCTGTTCCGACGCCGTATCTGACGTGCCACTACCATGAACCCCCGTGCCGCTGTCGACGACTCCCGACGCCTGCAAGTTTCCTGCCCCGTCCCCGTTCATTTCCGAGTTGTCCCTTTCTCTGTCTCGCAAGTTGTAATGCTTTGTCATCGCCTACGCCCAACAGAAAATCAAGAGGTACCAGCCTGAAGTAGCCTTGCGGTGCGCTCTTCGTCCTCGGAATCCGGTGGACTAGCCTTGCTTCGTTGATCCCGCAGCGTGGTAGTCGGTTGAAGGTGGTTGTCGTGAGTCTCGGCCGATGTCACTCCCCGCTGTCCTCCTCAGTTCAGCCATGCAGATCCTGCCGACTGCGCCAGTTACGTTCCGTTTGGTTCTTTCCACTCGCCTCTCGCTTGTTGCGCGACATTTGCTGCTGCAGCCAAGGAAGCCAAAGACGAGAACTTTTCATCTGGTGGCACCCTGAGGAAACGACCGCTCCGACATCATCTTTATATAGAGACGTTTATTCGTTTCTCTTCTCTCTCTTCACTGTCCCTGCACCCCTGGTTTTAGGCCGCGTTCACACTGAGCATTCCGGCCGCCGAAAGTGCTCCGAATCCGGTTCGGCGGCAGCGAGATTCGCCGAAAGGGCCCTCTCCACGCCGATCGCTCTTGGACCGATTTTTGCGGTGTCTGCCGCCGAATCGTTCACCGCGGACCAATAGGAGCGCTAGTCAAGGAATTTTGAAAAATGGCGGCCATGCCCTACTCACTTGTTATGCCGCAGTGCACGTAACTGAATGTTGAAACCAACGGTAGTTTAACCTACTCTGTGCCTACTTCGCATCCGTATTTCGTGGAAGAGGTGACCGAGCTTCCTGTTGGCGTGACCGAGCTTGTTGCGGTGTTGCAGAGCAAAACGAACCCACCAACGCCGCTGGCGTTGGTGGTTTTCGGTTGTAGCTTCGTGCATTACAAGACAGCCACTTGCCAGCAAAGTAAGCAGTACTATCTTTTCTTGCTTCCTGCGTACGAGAATCGTCGAAGTATACACCACCGGATATCGTAGTGACGTTTGCGAGCCGTGACAACAACCGGGTGACAGTGCATCCATCCCGCGTTTGCCCGGTGGTAGATGGCATATTTGGCGGCTCGGGGCACGCCCAGTGCGAACAACGCTGCGTTTCGGCGGCAGGGGAATTTCGGTCGCTGTAGAAAGCGGATGTTTCAGTGTGAACTAGGCTTTATCCCCTGTCTCCCCATTCAACCAATCTTACAGTCCAATCGTAACGCACAACTCTTACAGTCCAATCGGAACGCACAGATGTGTCTCTCCTCGCCACAACCTCGAAGACCCACCGCCTCTTGCCCACTCATCGGTTCTCCGCCGTCGCTCAGGTTTCTTTCACACCGGTTCCCGGAATGGTTCGACGGACGGGGCAGTGCCAGGTCATGGAAAAGCGCCTCCGAGTAAGTTCCCGCGATTGGCCGGGTGAGGGTGACATGCCATCAATACAAATTGGCCCGTGCGCCAATATGCCGTCCGCCCTCCGCTGATGCTGATTGTCCGGCGGACGCGTACGTGTACCTTCCACGTGTACCGGCTCACCTGCAGGCCTGGCTTGGTTCTCCTGTAAGGCAGCCATCATTCTAGCCCTACAGCGGCACGGGAGTGTCGCGTCCTTTTGTGGCCAGCAGACAGTCATACGTCCCGCAATTACCCGGTAAGGGCCGTGACATTCCTTGGTTGGCGGGAGGGGTCCCCGGCCGCTGGGTGGAGTAACATAAGAGATATCGGGGAACGCACGTAGTTCGAGCCAACATGGCTATCCCTATCTATCTATCCTATCTATCTATCTATCGATCTATCTATCTATCTATCTATCTATCTATCTATCGATCTACATCTATCTATCTATCTATCTCTTTCTACTATCTATCTTCTATCTATCTATCTATCTATCTATCTATCTAGCTATCTATCTATCTATCTATCGATCTATCTATCTATCTATCTATCTATCTATCTATTCTATCTATCTATCTATCTATCTATCTATCTATCTATCTAGTCTATCTATCTATCTATCTATCTATCTATCTATCTATCTATCTATCTATCTATATATCTATCTATCTATCTATCTATCTATCTATCTATCTATCTGCCTAGGACTTCTAGATCTCCTGGCCGTCTCAATAATGGCATCTGTACCAACATTGGTATGGCATAACGTGACTGTATGACGAGCATAAGTGACTAGTCATAACACGAAGCTCATGACATGTATGTCATGAATGTGATGATTTACATGTCGTGGACATACAAGTCATGTTCTTGCGGCTCTTTCGGTGGTTTCGTTCACACGATATATTGCAAAACGGGTATAGTATGACATGACTGTATGGTGGGCGTAACAGGCCCCTAAAGTGGAAAGCATGACATGCATGTCATGTGAGTTATGACTACACGCCACGCTCATGGCGATCTTGTGGTCGTTGCGCTAGCTTCACATGTAACAAATTTGGTGTTACGTCACGTGAATGGATGACGAAGGTATATGCCCAGTACAAATATGATAATCATGACATACCATGACATTCGTGCGATATAAGAACATGACTACAGTCCACGCTCATGATGCGCTCGCGGCCGTTTTGCTAGCTTTACGTACTCAAAATTTGGGTATTACGTGACGTGAAGGAACGCAGAAGGTGAATAACCTACCAAACGTGTTAATCTTCATGTGCGTGTCATGTAAAACAAGACTACATGCTAAGCTCATAACGCGCTCGTGGCTGTTTCGCTTGGTTCACATATACCAAATTTC
The DNA here is from genome assembly GCA_013436015.1 of Rhipicephalus annulatus. Taxonomy (NCBI): domain Eukaryota; kingdom Metazoa; phylum Arthropoda; class Arachnida; order Ixodida; family Ixodidae; genus Rhipicephalus; species Rhipicephalus annulatus. Next base: position 130,882 of record WOVY01011398.1, read on the forward strand.
GTATTACGTGACATGAATGAACGATGAACATATGTTGCAAGCGAAAACATAATAATCACGACATGAAAGTAACGTACGGCATATTTTACATCCGCCTCATAACGTTGTGCTGGTTTTAAAGTGGCATATCAACCTTCCCTATTTACGCTTTGCACATCATCGATTCCCGCTGTACGTGGGATCTGCAAATTTTTATGCTTTCATTGAAGGCAGTTATTGGAGGCAGCTCCAAACGTTATCTTAGTTTGTAATTTTTATACCACGACCACAGTATAGTGGGATCTGCCAATTTTTATGCTTTCGACGAAGGCAGCTATTGGAGGCAGCTGCAAACGTTATCTTAGTTTGCAATTTTTATACCATGACCACAACACAGTGTTATCTGCCACTTTTTGTGCTTTCAGTGAAGGCAGCTATTGGAGGCAGCTCCAAACGTTATCTTAGTTTGTAATTTTTATACCACGACCACAGTATAGTGGGATCTGCCAATTTTTATGCTTTCGACGAAGGCAGCTATTGGAGGCAGCTCCAAACGCTATCTTAGTTTGCAATTTTTATACCATGACCACAACACAGTGGAATCTGCCAATTTTCGTGCTTTCAATGAAGGCAGCCATTGGAGGCAGCTCCAAACGTTATCTTAGCTTGTAATTTTTATACCATGACCACAGATCCAGACGACCGCAGGGGCCTGGGTTTTCCGTGTGCGCGAGACGCCGACTGTTTGCCTGGGCGTGGACTGTCATGCACAGAGTGGGTGTGCGCGTGCGCGCCTAGCTCCCCGGTCAAAGTGCAAGTACAAGGAATCGACATCTGTATTGCAGGTGGGGCCTGTCTAGAATATTTGCGTGCTTGTCTAAATGGCCTCGAGTGCACTTATTTCTTTCTCTACTGATATTCATAGTGTTTGAAACAGATTCATACGATGAATCGTATAACGCGTTCAAGCGTGACGAATTGTTGCGTACGATTGCACAGCCAGTCCGTTGGATAATTTGTACTTGTGCACGACGAGATTTGTTTACACTCTGCCACGTGACGCATGTGAGCGGACTTCGGTCCGTCAGAAAACTCCTATCTGAGTCGTTAAGTCACTACCCTCTGCTCCTTCTCTAGGCAATATTGTGAGTTAAGGCTAAAGCCTTCAGTGTTTCATTAAACGCGAAGATTGATCATCGCTGCCAACACAAGTGCAAAAGGGCGTCTTGAAGGGCAATTTGGTACATGGTACTCAAAGTGAAACAGCGCAAGAACGGCACGAAGAAAGAATAACCGTGGCAGATTCATCGTGGGAGATTCGTTTCGAATTGTGGGAGGTTTCTGTGGCATTTGATCTTTGTGCGCACGTGATGGTTGTGGTCTTGTTTCTTTTTTCGTCTGTATACTTTCTGATGTGATAAACTTACACAGAGCTGTTCGTCAGCGCTTGTGTTGTGTGGTCATTCTTTCAACGTGCAATTTTTGCCCTTTGAGCCCTTCAACACAAATGCTAAATGTCATCATTAGTTGACGACATCATGACGTCACAGATAACGCATGACCTGAAGGACTATTCGTGTTTGGAGTATTACGGCTTATGTGGAATTAGACGATTAAAGTTGCTCCAACGCGAGAGAACAACCTGCGATCGAGTCGGCCATTTCGGTACACGTTGACTCATTTCAAGCTTTGCTGGGAAAAGTCTGGGCTTAATTTTGTTCATGGTTGTAGTTCTCAGGATCAGGGGTCATTTATACCTGGCGTCTTATCTAGGCTGAAGCAGTGGCGTGCTTCGATAACTTAATATGAAACACGTGGAAGCGAATCTTATCTGATGAACAAAGCTGGTTATTAAAAGGACTTTTTGAAAACCGGGAGTCCTTTTTGATAATTAGCTTGGTTCGTCAGATAGGCTTTGTTTCCGCGTATTTTCAAAAAAGTCATGCGAGGACGCCTTGTGGAATAATTTGCGAAATTGCAGCGTCGCACTTTCCTGGGACAACACACGTACACTTACTTGGGACAACATCTACTACAAACAGAACGGGTGGTATTGTAAAATATTGGAACCCTCTTGCAAAGCACCGTTCGAAAGCACCATATGCTCAAAATTTCCAGGGCTCTCCACTACGGTGTTTCTCACAATCATATCGTGGCTTTGGAATGTCAAGCACCACATGTTATTACTGTGATGACAATTATATGAACAATCTCGGCTAGTTTCCGACACACACACACACACACACACACATACATATATATATATATATATATATATATATATATATATATATATATATATATTGTGAGAATTCATTGTACGACGGGTTCCCGTCGTACCACGCGCACTACGCACTGAAGTTCTGCGCGCTTCCCACGATGACCCGACGTCAGGACACTTGGGTTACTACAAAACATACGAGCGCATCCGCAGTCGATTTTTCTGGCCAGGTCTTTCCACGACAGTAGCTAAATATATTGCCTCGTGCGCACTTTGCCAACACCGCAAGCGGCCCACTACTGCTCCAGTCGGGACCCTACAACCACTTCCTTGTCCATCAGAGCCGTTCTCTGTCGTCGGAATTGACCTCTTCGGGCCCCTCCCAACTACATCAGACGGCAAGAGGTGGATAGTCACCGCGGTTGATCACTTGACCCGGTACGCTGAGACGGCCTCAATCACTTCAGGAAGTGCTTCGGAAGTAGCAACTTTCTTCTTGAATGCTATTTATCTACGTCATGGAGCCCCTCGTGTCCTTTTGAGCGACCGGGGAAAGGCATTTCTTTCAAGCACGCTCAGTGAAGTTCTTCAAGCATCAAAAACAGTTCATAAAACAACATCTAGCTATCACCCGCAAACCAATGGCTTAACGGAAAGATTTCATCGCACGCTGTGTGACATGCTGTCCATGTATATCCGACCGGACCATCGCAATTGGGATGCCATACTACCCTTTGTCACGTATGCATATAATACGTCAGTTCAACGAACCACAGGCTATTCTCCATTTTTCCTAGTATACGGACGCCAACCGACATCACCACTCGACGTTTCATTCTTTTCTGGCCCCGTCAACTCTTCACCATTCGTTTGCGACCAGTTTCTGTCCCGCGTTGCTCGATGCCGTCGTCTTGCCCGCGTAAACACCGAAGCTAGCCAAGAAGATCGCAAACATCGTTACGATGCCACTCACCGCGTCGTTCTCTACCGCCCTGGCGACAATGTACTTCTGTGGACTCCTGCGCGAACGCCTGGCTTATGCGAAAAGTTTGAGTCACGCTATCTTGGCCCTTACAAAGTTATCGAACAGACCTCACCGGTGAACTACCGTGTCACACCTGTTCATGTCCCCACTGACCAACGCTGCCGCGGGACAGAGATTGTGCACGTTTCGCGTCTCAAGCCCTATTGTATGCGTTCCACACCGTAATTCGCGGCCAGGCTGGCCGCTTCCGTCGACGGGGGAAATTAGTGTGAGAATTCATTGTACGTCATCTTCCTCATCTATCAATAACCATCATCAGTCTTCGGCCCGTGCCTCTTCATGATCGGCGCCATTTTGCTGTTGCTTCAATAAAGCGTCAGCTGCACCGTTGTATTTCAATATATATATATATATATATATATATATATATATATATATATATATATATATATATATATATATATATATCATAGGGCGAGAACGAACTAAAGCTTTTACATCTCGACACTTAATTGATTTGATATGTGAGGCTTAACGTCCCAAAGCCCCACCGTATGGTTATGAGAGACGCCGTAGTGGAGGGCTCCGGAATTTTCGACCACCTGGTGTTTTTTAACGTGCTCCCAAATCTGAGCACGTGGGTCTACAGCGTTTTCGCCTCCATCAAAATTGCAGCCGCCGCAGCCGGTATTCAATACCGTGACCTGCGGGTCAGCAGCCGAGTACTTTAGCCACTAGCCCACCACGGTGGGGCAGCATTGCCTCAGGGTTAAAATTGTTTGGGAATGTCGTTAGGGTGAGCGTTCCGACATGTCATCTTGTCCTCGTCAAGACATCAAGGCCAGCGACAAAACCACGTGTCAAAGCCTCGGATCCAGCGACTTACCCGTTGCACGTTTCCTCATCCGCATTCTCCTGAACGTCTGTCTTCTGTGGATCTCCTGTATTATGGATATATTTTCCGCTTTTTCTTTTATGCACTCTGTGAGCGCAGCCAAGGCCTTGTACGAGTCGTGCCAGTACAACGAGGAGTGCAGCCACCGGAGCGCCAACATGCGCTGCATTGACTCTCTCTGCTACTGTCCACTGCCTTTTGAGCTGCGAGGAAAAACGGAATGTCTGGACCGTGAGTGTACTACTTGACTTATACATATGCTCAAACCTAATATGCGTATTCGCGCTGGACACAAATGTTACAAACGAGTTCAAGTAAAAACGAGTTCCCGGTAGGTGTTTGTGTTTCCGAGGGAAGTAATGTCCTTTGCATTTCGCAGAGTTATTTGTCCGCCAAGGTTAAGCGAACGCATAGCGTGAAGCAGTGTCGCCTTTTAAACCCATTTAGTTTCGACATGGGCTTTTCATGGATTCAGCGAGGTTGTGGTTGTCTTTATAGCTTAGAAGTATCACATATATATGTCGCATGTGAGACATAATTCACGCTTTTCGTGTCGGGGATCATACATAGGGGATCATATGGAAGATTCGAGATAGTGGATATGGGGATCGCGCCTGCAAGGTTATCTAAGTTTCACTTTTAGAAGTTAGTAGAGGTTTCATGTGGGTAGCAAGCGCCAATCATCTTGTAGGCTGAGCCACGAAAGACATGGGTGAGACGACCTCGACCACACTAAGATTGCGGTCACTCAGTTATAACTTGTATAAACCTAAATCTTCGCCTTATTTCTCTCTTCAGTCTTTCATAGTTTACAGAACTGCTTGTCTGCTGCAGAGCAGCGGTGTATTAAATAGAGTGTGCACTGAGTTTGGAAAAGAAAACGTTCCTTCACGCTTTGTGGTCATGACAAGGAAGAAAATGGCACTCGGGATAATTAAAAACGACGTTCTTTTATTGGACTAACGTGTGACTAGGAAACGAAAGTCTCAGGGTACCTGCCTTGCACATATCGGAGTGTCGACCATCGGTAATATGATATGTGGTATGGCGCATCGGCATCACACCTTAGCGCATTGCTAGTCATGTATTAAACCAGTGTTGAGCGCTTTATTGTGAGCTTGGCTACGCCACATGAGGTCTATGGTTGGATGACAAGCTGAGCTCCTGAAGTGTATTTAGAAGGGAGCGTGACAGCATGCAACTTACATTACTTATGAATAATCCAATAATTCTAGTAGGATATTCCCCTACAGGGGCGTAAGATAAGTAGAAAATTTTCGTGTCGCGTTCGTGTACCACAGGGTATAATCAAAGGTGGCGGATGTGATAGAATTGTTGCAGGGCGTGTCTCCTGACTCTTGCCTTCGAGAACCCGAATGAAGCAGTAGTAGCACCACACGTGCATCTTGGGCTAAACGTTTGATATAACATGTTTTGGTTCTAAAACGCTTAATCTGTGCACTGTTCGTTAATACCGTATGTTTAATGACTACCACAACGCTTCTTTTAGGGTCACTTTAAAAGAACTACTAGGACTAATAAAGAAATCAGTGCGCACGTTCTTGAATAGAAGTTTTCGTAGTAGCTTGCTGTCTAGTGGCCAGCTATCTGCATGGGTCCATTATTTTTTAATTGTGCTCCATGTAGACCCACTTCGCACGCTAGATATGTTTTTGAGTGCAAAGTGAACGTGAAGACATTTTTTCTAATTAGTTTACATTCCAAATGAGTAGCAGATGTTTTCTTGGTAATGTCGCTCCTTTTTGATACACATAAGGACAGTTTCAAATCGTGCGCTTCATATTTCGCCATGAGGTGAGCGTTTCATTGCTGCATCTTTTTACATCTCTGCAGCAAAACCAAACTTGGCCAAACTGATTACTGCTGTGACGCCGACCACGCTTTTATTCATTGTGATCGTTGGAATTGGAGGTGCACTTCTATTCCAAAGGTGAGGAAGGCCTCGGTGGTTTTTTTTTCACTTTGCGAGACTTACCTCTTCTTCTCGGTCACCTTGTTCAAACAAAGGGTGTGTAGAACCTTGCTACACGTCGAAACAGCGCAGATGACTCTCCCGTTATGAGTGGCGAGATAGCACCTTCGTTTGTCGGAGTGGAGCTGTCAGCCGGATTAAAGGAGCGGGAGAAGCGATTCCGGATTCTGAGAATAACCAACACATGTAGACTGATTATTTGTATTTAAAACCACACTCGGTGCAACGCACCGTTATTTTACAAACGTATATGGCACGACCCTTTGAATAATTTTTCAACGCAAAAAAATTTTCGCGTAAAAAAAGGTGAGAACCTAGTTTTATAATATGCGCTGGCTACGTTCGAATGAAAGCACCTCTACTCAGAGAAATCGCGTCAAAGTTTATTCCGGGAGTGAGCCCTGCTTCGAGCCGGCATATTCCGACACCCAATCGCCTGCTCCGGCAATGGGGGACTCGTTATAAGCGCAGCATGTTTTTCGCACGTAACCTATCCTATAAAGACTCGGATAAACACAGAAGATTACGAGCTCCCGGACGGCACCCAGAGCGCAGACGCCGTCTACGTTTAGATCGGACATGTCACATTGTCGTATGCTGGAATTACTGTTAATAGCAACCACAGTCATGCACACTCGCCAGATTCTGTTACAACGCTGAAAGTCATATTTTCTTTCATACGAAAGTCATCGGTCGGATGCAAGCAAACTACGGAAACAGGAAACAGATAAAATGGGAAAAAGACTGCACGGTGGTGGTTGTAACAAAATGCAACAGTACAGTTTTTGTTGGAAAATCGAAACATACCCACAGACACAACTTGTCATTGCAAATGCACGGTGACCTGCTTCCAGAGAGTTGCTGCAGGCGCCCAGCTAAATATGTAGACTACATACAAAAGCAGTACACTCGCCTTTAACAGACGCACACTGTCCGTGTCCGCAGCTCTTTGAATATCCCTTTCAGCCCACATGGGTGGACGTGAACTTCAAAGGGGTGTCACACGCCGCCCATTTCTTAATTTCGTGAAACTCGGAATGCACACTCCTGCAGGCTTTCTGAGTGAACGACTAGCAGTCGTTTGAATTCATTGAGCTCCGTATTGCTCCTCAATATCACTGTGCCGGAGACATTACCATGTTTGACGATCGTTTGACGTGCCGTGGTACCGGACCAACGCGAAAAAGTATTTTTCCCCGTTAGAAGCAGCAGCAGCAAAAACAACAACAACAACAACAACAACAACAACAACAACAACAACAACAACAACAACAACAACAACAACAACAACAACAACAACTAACTGTGCATGCATTTCGGGTCTAACAGTCGATTGTTTTTATTCAAGTACTGAAGCTTGCTGGTAGAAGAATGATTCGGTATTTAGTTGAACACTGATTCACTTGAATTAGTGATACTCGCGAAGAACAACACATCCGTTCGATTTCTTTCTTGGAATGTAATACTGAGTGCCTTGGATTATGCCACGCGGATTTCACGCGTTTTTGACAATGGCATCATAATGCATGTCTGAAGCAGATATGGGCCCCCCTAGCGCCACTTCGAGCGCGGATCCTTCGCGTACAATACGCTGTCAAACCGCAACCGAAGATGTGCATGCTTTCTAGAACATGAGAAAACCACAGGACACGTAATGTACACTAAGAGGCAAAGGAGACAGAGAAAGGAGGAGGAGTCGGTGAGACACGGCGCCATGGCACACAACCTATGCGAACGGTGCCAAAGGCCAGTCGCGTGATATGTATGTATAAATGACGGTGTCTTCAATGCAGAAGCCAATTGAAACGAGCTTCAAGAAAGTCAAGGCACACTTGAAGAAAATGAAGCTCACATTTTTGCATTTACATTCTAAAATAGGTCATCTAGACAACCGGACAGAGGCAGTGTTCCATGACGCTCTTTTGACTGCTTTATTCTTGAAGTTTTGTCGCTGAAATGAAGAACACAACAGTCAGATGCATGAGTAGCATACTTACACAAACCAAGAAAGTATGGCAATGTTAAGTCGACTAAAAAAAACTTATATTGCGTTTTTTTGGTGCAGGCTCTCTTCCAGCGACAAGAAAACCACCACTTGTGTCGCTCCGCGACGACCAGACCTGAAGCACATGGCCTCTCCGTATTCCGCACGAGGCAGAGTGCAGACCACTTCCATTTCGTTGCGTAGTGGACCTCTGAAATCATTGCGGTCAAAGAAGCCGAACTCAACCGTGTCGAACAACAGGACGAGTGTGCCGTCCCCGTCGTTCCCTATAACGCGCCTGTTTCGAGTGCCACCAGACCAGTCGCGACCGGAAGCCTTTTCTCCGGGACCCACGAGCACGACTACGGCGATGAGGACGTCGAGCTTGACGCCTCCGGTACCATCCGCAAAGTCGTCCCAGATGCTGGGCAATGCGGTCACACGTTCTATGGCGCAGCCACTGCTGTCGAAGATGTCGAGAGCGCGGCTCAAGAACAAGACTTTCTCGTCAAGCGCCGACAGTTCCGTTGAGGACAACATTGTCATGCGTGTTTTCGGAGACTACACGCCCGCCTCGCCGTCGAAGTCGTCGAGGTTGCCTCAGAAGACGTCCCTGCCGTTTACGGTGACAGACACGGAGCAGCCCGAGGTGCGTCCGTTCCGAATTAGAAACATATGTCCAGAGGGCGATGGTTCTTCGCTGCCTATCGAATGGGGAACGTCGTCCGAACGGGATCGACGAGGTAGTTTAGCAGGGACTACTGGGGGCAAGTTCTATGGCACAAAAGAGGGTGCAGAAGACGATGATCTGTCGGCAAAAAGGCTGTTCTCCTCCTTCCGCCAGAGCAAGAACGTCACATTCTTGGACGACGCATTGTCAGTGTCTGGGGCCGTCAACTCTCAACTGGACGAAGGGAAGACGGCCGGACAGTTAACGGCCAAGCGTAGCCCGATCGTCGCGGAGCAAGACCACAGTATGAAGATAAGCTCGTTAAAAGCGGAGACACGTGGGTTGTGGCAGAACGAGTTGGTTCCCGACAACGCAGCGGACAGGCTTTCCAGCGGACACCAGCGGTCTCGGAAGTCGGAGTATACTTGCAGTAAACAAGGTCAGACCATCACGGCACTCGAAAACGACGAGAATGACAACAGGGATACTTCTTTATACACAGTAAATCTGTACGAAATGCGAAGTCAAGCACGAGAAAACTTAGCGTTGTTTTTTCGAAGGCCTTTGGCTTTTCTAGATTTTGAAGCACTTTCTAGAGTCGACCACTGTGAACCTAATTATTGACTGAGCTTTTAGTGAGAAGAGCGATTCGAATGCTGTCGCAAATTTTTGCCACGCAGCCACATTTGGGAGATAATAGGGAGTATTAGTGCTGGGTACGCATTCTCTTGGGGCGATGCGGGCTTGGGAGCGCGCGGCGTTGCGTGCCCAACCCATACCCAACTGGAATGCCTTTTAGTTGGCGCCACGGTGGAACGCACGCAAACGCAGGCCGCACGAAGTTCACACGCGCTCGCAGAGCCATAGCGTCTCGTCGCGTAAGTATATTTAAGTCTTTTTATGATTTCAAATGTTAAATTAAACATACATAGTGATCAGGACACTTTTTTTTATTGTGCACAGTAATCTGGTGTACGAAAAAAAGTGATAAATACAAAGTTACTGTAACGACACTGTCGACATCTTGTGACACTTCGTGCAACTGCAGTCATGAACATGTTAGCTTACGCGTTATTATTTTGAGGAGAAAATGAATAAAAAGGTTACTCATTCGTAATATTGTCGCTGTGCAGTTTTTGCACCAGATGTACAATGCACAATGTTTCTGCAATAACGAAGTTGTGGTTGTCTGTTTCACTATGGTCGCGCTATATAGCGCCACCTATTCAGCTGGTCGGGGGCTGGCATATTTCTTTAAGTTTCTATGCTCCAGGCCATTCTAGCTTTGGAAATGCGGCTGAAACCATGTAATCGCTATAAGTGCTCGCACTTTGGCTTATTTTAACTCGACGGCTAGAGTATCCGCAGTGCGGATACCGTGAGTTCTTGCGAAGGTGGGCCGCGCGGACGCATGGCCCCATCGCCCCAGCGATCTTGTGACGCATCTGTTTGGGGTTTCGCGCATGCGCAATACCACTGCCCCAACGTCCTGCGTACGCAAGCCGCTTGGGTACCCAGCACTAAATTTCCCTAATCTCACCCTACCGGTTCAGAACAAAAAGTGCGTAGAGGAATAGGTGTTGTAATTTTATTTGTTTATTGATTTCATCATACTGTGGGCTGAGTCTCGGTGATGTTGGCTGAGTTTGCCTTCCTTAAGCAGGAGAGGCATACATGTATATCACAGCTAACATGAACAAGCGTATCAAAAATTTAAACACTCATAGAAAAGGCTTACTAACATTTGCACACACGAGCAGCATCACATTGAAGCAATCATAGGTAAGATTTCAAGTAGAACAGATATAAATATGAATAAAAAGTTTGTGTTAGTCACCAAAAACATACTGGTATCACATATTGATAAACACTTTTCCAGATAATGACGAACAGGGGGTGCTTGAATAATTCATCACAAAAATGAAAAAAAAGTGCCGCCATATCCACGAAGTGAATGATGATGAGTGGGCGAAGCTCCGGAGGTAAACCTGGTAAACCATGAATCCTCTGTACATTTTGCCCACTCGATTTTATTACATCGCTCCCCCTAGCGTACGTCGCCGCACTAAATCGAACGATTGCCTTCAACCAATGACACACGCCATATGTGACATCATTCCTATTTTATAAGATCTCGCGTCTTTCATCAACTACAAGTACCGCTTTCTAGTTTATAACATCTTGCATCTTTTCATCATCAGCTACAAGTACCACCATCTAGTAAACACTACAAGAACTAAACGAGAGGTGGCTACATACAGGAGACGGTACCGCCATCTAGTGAACACTGCAAGAACTAAACTAGAGGTGGCTACATACAGGGGACGGTACCGCCATCTAGTGAACACTGCAAGAACTAAACTAGAGGTGGCTACATGGATGATTGATGGATGCTATGAGCGTCCCCTTTATAACGGGGTGGTGACAAGTATGCCACCAGGCTCGAAAAAAAAACCCCTTTTTTTCTTTTTTGATGTTGGCCTAATGCCTCTACTTCGATAAATTCTATCTTAATGAAAAAAAAAGGTAAATTTTCAGCTTAAGTTCTCTGCCATTTACGGCACACTGTCCATATTTTATTTTTCCAATATTTATTTTTGTCCTTTCTCTCTAATTTTCTGCCACCAATACTCTAACCGTCTCTTACTTATTTCAATCGCGCGCATGCCCCGCCGCGGTGGTCTAGTGGCTAAGGCACTCGGCTGCTGACCCGCAGGGCGCGGGTTCGAATCCCGGCTGCGGCGGCTGCATTTCCGATGGAGGCGGAAATGTTGTAGGCCCGTGTGCTCAGATTTGGGTGCACGTTAAAGAACCCCAGGTGGTCTAAATTTCCGGAGCCCTCCACTACGGCGTCTCTCATAATCATAGAGTGGTTTTGGGACGTTAAACCCCACATATCAATCAATCATTATTTCAATCGCGGGTGTGTTCAGCTTTCCATTGTTGTCCCTAAAACCCAAGGCTTCCTGTAGGCTCGTGCCCAAACGTACACCTGGGTGGATATCTCCACATTCAATCAGAACATGCTCCGCCGTTTCCTTATCTTTCCCGCAGCATGTGCATTGTTCTTCTTCTTTACTGAATCTTGCTTTATAACTACGCGTTCTAAGGCAACCCGATCTCGCTTCAAACAGTAAAGCGCTTCCCCTTGAATTATCGTAAAATGCCTCCCTCCTTATTTCATTTTTGCCCTTTCGGTAGTTACTCAAAGCCGGTTTTTTCTCCATAGCTGCCATCCAGTACATCCTCTCCGCCTCCCTGACTTTTCCCTTAACGCTCTTTGTTGACATATGGCTTACAATACCAGCCGTATATTTACTAGTGAGTCTTCTAGTTCTTTTTCTCCACTGTGTGTCCACGCTCTTCCTATACAAATAACCGAACACCTTCTCTGCCCATCTACTCTCCTTCATATTTCTTAGCCTTTCTTCGAACCTTATTTTGCTCTGCGCTTCCCTCGCCTCAAAACCTGCCCACCCCATATCGCCCTTTACAGCCTCGTTTGTCGTCTTCCCGTGAGCACCCAATGCGAGGCGTCCCACAGTCCTTTGATTTACATCCATTCCCGATTGCACCTCTGCCCTCATGCACACCACTGAGTTCCCAAAAGTAAGCCCTGGAACCATTACACCCTTCCACAGACCTCGAAGCACCTCATACCTATTGTATCCCCACAACGCTCTGTGCTTCATTATTGCCGCATTCCTCTTTCCCTTTGCTGCCGAGGCTTTTTCCTGTACCTCCATGTACCTATCACTCTCATTTACCCATACTCCAAGGTACTTGTATTCACTTACCCTCGGTATTTCTTGGCTTTGTATGGACACCGTCTGATCACAGGGATCATTGAATACCATCAATCCACACTTCGTTACACTGAATCCTAGTCCAAGAGCTTCACCTTCCCTTCCGCATATATTCGCCAGCTGCTGTATATCATCTCGACTGTCCGCAAATAAGACGATATCGTCCGCATAAAATAAACCTGGAAGCTTCTGCTCAATCATCATGCCGCCCTGTTTGTGTGACAGATTAAAACCAATGTTGCTACCTTCTAGCGCTTTTTCCATACTCACCATGTACAGCATGAATAACAGCGGGGACAAAGGACATCCCTGTCTCAGACCCTTGCTAACCTCAACGTTCTCTTTGCTACGCATTCCTTCCCACTCTATGCAAACTGTATTTTCTCGGTATATCTCCCTCAAAAGCTGTATACAGTCGTCGCCCATGCCCATTCCTTTCAATATATCCCACAAAATTTCCTGATTAACGTTGTCGTATGCCCCAGTGATGTCTAGAAAAGCCACGTACAAGGGCCTATTCTCTATTTTAGATATTTCTATACACTGAGTGAGAACAAACAGGTTATCGTCTAATCGCCTGTCGACTCGAAATCCGTTCTGAAGTTCTCCCAAAATATCGTTATGTTCGGCCCATGTTTCTATTTTCATTTTTACTGCTTGCATCGCCATCCTGTATAGTACCGATGTAATGGTTAGTGGTCTATACGAGCGAATCTTGTCCTTTTCTCCCTTGCCTTTATAGATTAAGTTCATTCTACTTTGTCGCCAACTGTCCGGTATTTGTCCGTCCTTTAATCTTTTTTCTACTGCTTTTAACAATGCTTCTTTAGTGTTATGTCCTAGTTCGTTAATGAGGCTAACGGGAATCCCATCTAAACCCGCGGCAGTGCGCTTTGGAATTTTTCCTTCGGCCTTTTTCCAGTTGAAATTATCAAGTACTAGCTCTTCCTCTGTTGCTTTCTCCGCCACACTTTTACTCACCGGGGAGATCCCCTGGACGCTCTTTTGAAACGAATCGGCTGTTACCTTTTGGATGTAACCTAGCGCTTCGTACCCTTCCAATTGATTTCCTCCTTCATCTAGAATATGTTGTTGCGTTGTGACAGACTTCCTACCTAGCGCCTTTATGTGGCTCCAAAAAATCCTAGGCGCGGCCTCCTTTTTTTCGTGTATCTCTGTCATCCAGCGTTCACTTTCACCTTTAATTTTTGCCTCTACCAATTTCTGTACAAGGGATTTTTTCTCTATATATATTTCCCATATTTTTTTGACTTCGTCCTGCGGCCGCTTCTCCTTTTTTGCCTTTCTATGCTCCCGTGATGCTTCGCGTCGCTTCTTGATCGCCTCCCGGATTTCCTTGTTCCACCGACTTTTTGGCTTCCTTTTTCCTTTCCAGCAAACAGTTTTCTTCTCTCTCCCTATCTCCTTCGTCATTAGATGTAACAGCTCACTATACTCCCAGTCCTTGCCTGGTATTTCGCCTACTTCTTCCTCGACTCTTGCGGCTATATTTATTATTTGTTTGTCATTTAAATACGAGCTGCCAGACTTTGATTCCATGCTCATATTTTCAGTTTCGTATCCCATTTGTAATGTTATTCGTTTATGATCACTACCCAAGCTGTTAATGCCTTCCTCGTCTATCCTCATTTCTGTCAGTTTGTGGTAAATTCCTTCAGTCATGAGACAATAATCAATACTTGGTTGCCTGTTTCCGACTTCCCATGTGATCTGGCCGTCACATTTAGGCCCCATGTTAACTATCTCCAGACTATGTTGCTCGCAAAGATCTAGTAATAACTTCCCATTGGTGTCTGAATATCCGTCAAGGTCATATATGTGGGCATTCATGTCCCCTAGAAGGATGATTTCGGCCCCATTACCAAATTCCTTAATATCCGCACTCATGCAATCCACTATCTCCTGATTCTTTTCTCTGCAGTTATTCCCCGTCCACAAGTAGGCTACCCCTAGCCACGTTTCCTTTCCGCCTACTGTGCCCAGAACCCAGAGGTGCTCTGAACACGTCTGTTTCACTCTAACCCATTTGGCTCCGCGATGAATTAGCATTCCTACACCCCCACCTTTCCTTTCCGATATGGTCCTGTTACACCCTTCCCAAACATAATTTTCAATATGTGGTGGCTCTTCCAAGTCTCTAAGGTGTGTTTCTGTAACCGCATACACGCCTATCTGTTCTTTGTTTAACTGCTCCTCAATCTCTAACCATTTTGCCTTCTTTCTGCCACCCTGCATGTTTATGTAACTAATTGCAACACGCGCCTTTTTCCTTTTTCTTTTACCTTTTTTCTGGTTTTTCGCAATTCTACCTGTCAAAGCGTCCTCCTGGTTGTTTTCCCTGTTACGAGCTACCCCGGACTCCGAAGGGCCCGTGAACCCCCCAAAAAAGCTACTGCGCGTCCTGCCAGTCTCCAGCCCACCTCGTGTCCAAGCCTCTTATCGAAATGAATCTTGTCTCTTTGGAATCCACCCCACGTGTGCACTTCCCTGTTTAAATCCACTACCTCGAAACCCTTACATACAGGGGACGGTACCGCTATCTAGTGAACACTGCAAGAACTAAACTAGAGGTGGCTACATACAGCCGACAGGGGACGCACAGCCCACGCCCTAAGGAGCTTCGCCCCTAAAAAATAACCATTACAGAAAACAAATGTAAGAGCAAATATGGGCTTCACAGCATGGGCTGATGTGGGGTGCTTTCAAAGCTGATTTCCGTAGCCAATGCAGTACTTGCTTGAAAACAATGACGGAAAAATTCGTTTTGCTAAAGTAGCGTCGCTATGCCCAGCGTGCGTGCGCGTCAAAGCTACATTGGAGTATATTGGGCCCTTCATGATGTGCTCGTGGCCGTTTGCTAGCTCCACATATAGCAAATTTGGTGTTACGTGACGTAAAAGGATGACGAATTATATGACTGGTGCAATGCAGGATAATCCTGACACGCGTGTCATGTAAGAACATGACAACATACCACGCTCATAGCGTGCTCACAGCCGTTTCTCTAGCTCCACATGTACTAAATTCGGTATCACCTGACGTGAAGAGATGACAAAGGGAAACGACACATCCAAACATGATAATCATGACACGAAAGTCATGTACGGCATCGTTTACCTCCACCTCATGATGTTCTGCTGATTTTAAAGTGACATACCAACATTTCTCATTCGTGCATCGCATATAATCGATTCCCACTTTACGTGGGATCTGCCATTTTTTTTCTTCACTTGCATTTCGCATCTTCTCTCGAACTTGTTCCTCATTTTGATTCACATAGCAATGTGTATAATTGAGCTAATTCGTAGTTCATAATTTCATCTTAGCTCAAAGTTTTTCACTACAAGGGATGTGCGTGGCACATTTGCATCGTTTTTTCATTAATTAGGATATTGTGCTAAAGAACGATTAGTTTTCGAGTTCTCCGAACTGATGGCATTGCATTTTGCAGTTCTAGGGGCACCGTACGGTCTTATTTTGGGATATACTTCAGTATCTGCTTGGACCCAGGACTAGCCATTGGCTACGGGTCCAGGCAGTCTTATGATCCTTTGTATTGTATGATTCAACAAATACAAAATATCTTAGTTTCTAGTCTTCCGAGCTTACACATGCTCTAGTCTGATAGGGACAAAGTGTGCTAACTGAATAAGGGCATTTCTCGCTCACAAATTCGCTGCCTCGCTTATTCGCGCTGCAGGGTAGAGAACCATCGTGGCCAGTTGACGTGGGGTGAGCGTAATCGTCTCGGCCTGGGCACCCCCTTCGTGGGACCAGAAGAGGGCTCCCTGGCCGAGTCAGAATCCATCCCGCTCTCGTTCCTGTCGTCGTATTCGCCCAGCTTCGAAGTGCTGCCCAAACCTGACATCAGCGGTAGCCTGTTCGCGGAAGCCCTGCTTCAGAGTTCGGGAGACAAAGAAGCTACCACTGACGCCGTTTCGCAGGAACCACATGATTCCAGCCTCGTGTCAGATTTCATGACGTCCATCATGCACGGAGATTTCTCGACTGATGGCGCCACCTTAGCGCCCAGTGGTGTCACGGAACCATGCGACGAAGAGGACGTGAAGGACGTCCCAGCCGGTGCTGCCAATGAGGAGATGGAGGCAACGTGTGTTGTCGCTGTGCAGCCTGTTTCATCTTCCGAACAAAAAGTGGTCGAGTCACCGACACTATCGTCATCGTCCGTTGAGGAGCAGGTTCTGTGGGCTGCTGTGAAAGAAGCACTCAGAGGTTTGTAAGCGACAGCGTAGCACGAGAAATTCTCCAGGCTTGGAAGCCTCTGGGCTGGCGGTGGGAGCTAGTAATTTACACCGAGTCAGAGTCTAAGCAGCTCAAAGACTACGTGGGTGCGGAATGTTGAAAGCCACTTTATGGCCAGTGTTATTCAACCTCTCATATATACTTGCGCATTGCTATATACACCTCGTTGGTGTCGCCTTGCAATTTCATGTTGAGCTAAAGATAATATAAAATTAATCCTAAAGGCGTTTCGACTTAACATCTCGCAGACGAGACAAAAGTGACAACTACCGTGTATTGAACATGGTTGAACTTCGATTAAGCGAGTTGAAGCTATGCTTACTCTAGACACCTTGTTCGAGCCAGCATCCAGTTTTGAAAAGTTGGAGCGTTTGAGCTTCGCCCGCAACAGTAACGCGAGAGAGTAATCGGGCCCCATTCTTATTGTCACTCAAGGAAAGGAACGTCGACGAGCGTAAAATTCCCATTTCATACAAATCTAGAATACTTCCCGAAGGTACAGTAGCGAATGGTCCTAGGCCATAATGCCTTTTCGAATAGGCGAAATACGTGCTGCGCGTCCGAAAGCCAACAAGCGAATCTGCGCCGTTGCACACTTCGTTGATTGCGCTGCTCGTAACGATAATTAATTATGCCTAAGCGCTTTCAAAATGGTTGCCCTTTAATCCAACCACTAGTTGATCGATTCGTATGTTTTGAGGCCTGGGGTGGTTGTGAGCTACTGCCTCGTAATATTACAGGATTAAGATTACTCTTCACTCTGCAGGACATTCGTACTGGGTTTGTTTTTCCCGGTAAAGTATCAAGACCGAGCATGGGTCTCTAGAACACAAGCGTGCCTCGCAGATGTGGGTTTGACTACCACGCGAAACAAATTTTATCAATTCTTTATTTCTAATTATCACGAAGTTTCACTCATGAACAAAGCTCAATTTTTTATTGCTAGCAAAGTCGCCAAAACCACGACTTCTGAGAAACGAGCTTTATCACGCTTTGGTGTTCAAACTTTTATCGGGCACAATAGAACGTGGCATGCTACAAATATTTTATTTGCGTGTCCATGCTTAAGGAGCGTAAAAAAGAAACGGGGTCAAAGCAGATAATACACACAGATAGGCGCTTTATTCAGCAGCAATTACCCTTCAGTTGACAAACTCTGATTGATATGTGGAGTTTAACGTCCCAAAACCATCATATGATTATTAGACACGCCGTAGTGGAAGGCTCCGGAAATTTCGACCACCGGGGTTTCTTTAACGTGCACCCAAATCTGAGCATAGGGCCTACAACATTTCCGCCTCCATCGGAAATGCAGCCACCGCAGCTGGGATTCGAACCTGCGGTTAAGCAGCCGTGTACCTTAGCCACTAGACCTACACGGCGGGGCACAGTTGACAAACTCTGTGCGTCTTTGTGATTGTATTTCTACGTGTTTTTGTGGTGTGTGGGGGTGTGGTGCCAGAAGTCTTCTGCTCAGTTCTGTTTGGATAAAAAGTCTTGAGGCCTGACTTGCTAGCAAGAAGTGAGAAAGTCAGCTGGCTTTGCTGGACCACGCCCAGCGAGCCGCAAAGGCCGGTGGATCCTTGGACTGAAGACCCCGCCCTCTTGCCCAGAAACCTTTTAGGGATTAAAAGGAAGTTGAGCCAAAATCAGTTGCTGGGAGCACCTGTCCTGTGCGTATTCTTCGCTTCGTCCCCATGTTTTTTTTCTCGAACTTCTAGAACAAGAGAGAACTCCAACTATAGGCCAAATTTCTGTGTCACTTCTATTTTACTGGTTTCGTGTCTCGCCAACCTCGTAGACGAAGTACCGAAGGAAGCTGCGGAAACGGAGGCACCTGCCGCTGCAAGCAGCGACACTCATCTCGAAGTGGTTGTAACGGAGCCCCCGGCAGGGACCCTCAAGGACTGCCGCAAGTCAGGGCAATCAGATGAGTGCACGTCATCCTCCACTGATATCGAACACCTCGCCGAGTTTCTCAACAGGTTAAAGGTGAGACCACCGCTGCCTCTTCCGGAATTGTGCCCTTTTGTGCCAGATTTGTGCCCTTTTGCCTGTACTCTGTCGATTTCAAGAATATACTTGATTATGATACAGTTTTCTAACATTTCACTCGTGTACTTTTTTACTGCCCCGTACTTGGGTGTCCTTACATGGGAATTTAGATTGCGCCTGTGCAGCTTGCGTCACTACCAGTAAGCTGCTCGTAGGAAGTCATGCGTTTTTTTTCGAAAGACTGTCCTTTGGCATAATAAGCATACATAAAAGCAACAGAGGCTCATCACACGTAAACAAACAAGTTACACTCGTACTTAAAGTTTAGCAGTAATCCGTATGAGTGATTGAAGTGACTTGTAGTGTGTCTGTGTGCAGGTAACTCAGCTTGGCAACGAGCATCACCGACGCGAGCGGACCCTGCACCGGGACTACGGCTTCGTGCCACCTTTTAAACATGGGCTCGCAGCGGGGTGGGGGCAGAAAGCAGCCGTCACCTCAGTCACAGTGCTTCCCACCGTGGCAACTGGAGCCGGGCTCGGGGGGACTAGATCAGCCGTAGAGACGGCAGCGGCTCTTGCTGAGTTCAGAGCATGGCCGCCACCGAGTTTGCCGTCCGCACTGATTGCTGAGCCAGCGCTTAAGGCAACGTCCACGCTGACGCCTCTCAGGGAATCCAAAGAATACTCCACTGAGGTGAGCACCTGACTTAGCATCCACGAAACTGACGGAGGTTCACCGTGTTTGCTGACTGAAGTTTACCGTGCTGCCACAGCACCGTGATCCGTGTTCGTATTGTGAACGCAGAATTAATACAGTACACGTTGACAACACGCAGTTAAGAAACTGGCCAACCACGGAAGAAGAAACCGAAATTAAAATGAGTGTTGGGAGTGTGGAAATAGTGGTAAATGTTGGAGTTTTAGGTCAGAAAACAAAGCCCCATTAGGAGAGACGCTGCAGTATATAGGTTCCGGAAATTTCGACCACGTGGTGCTCTTTGGCGTGCACCCAAGTCTCTAGCGTTCTTCCTTTATTAAAATGCGGCTGCTGTCGCCGGGATTAGATGCCACGATCAGCAGTTGAGCCCCATAATGACTAGGACTCAATGCGTGCATATATTATGTGTGCCAATTTCCTCTGGTAGGTCCTTTGTGCGAGTTATCTGCTGCGTGTATTCCACGAAGACCACCACCAGCAGCCGGTACATTAAGAGAGATACGAGGAGGTTTGAGAGGAGCAATTGTAGTACACAGAAACGGTAATAAACGACAACAAGGAAGAACAAGGCGTCTTGAAAATTTTCGCGCAAGCACACAGGGACATAGAAAGGAAGACAAATGGGCGCAATCTAGCAACTGGTCCATTTTTCGAAAAAATAACATTCACTTTATACCCGGTAGCTTTAATGGAGAAATAAATTTTACTCATGCCTGTTAGACAATGAACCTGTTATCGTTATCTGTGATATGTGCGCAGTGCATTTGCTGTTTTTTGGACAAGAGAGCGGAGATCCGAGGGGTATAAAGTGAAAGTTTTTTTCGAGAAATAAACCAGTTGTTAGATTGCGCCCGTTTGTCTTCCTTTCTATGTCCCTGTGTGCTTGCGCAAAAATTTCAAGATTGATATGTTCCAACTAGGCCGAATTGCAGTTTTGCTTAAGAACAAACCGGTTCTTCCTTGTATTTGTTCATCTTGGTACACTTTCAATTTTTGTCGTTAACCATAAAGCACAATTCCCCACAGTTTCAAAGAGCGCCATTTTCTCTCCGTAGTGTTCGCCCAGCGGTGAAGGTTACGCGTGTTGGTCCAGCGACTTCGAAACCCCCGCGGAGATTCAGTCCGAGAGCAGCCACGATGACAAAGCCAAGTTTGAAGACAGGCTGTTGTCCTTAACGACGGCCACCGTGGCAGCAGAGCCGTTGGTCCAACGTCATCGTCCGTCGCTGGCGCAGCTGCACAAGGAGCGAACCGCTTTACGTCGTCTTGTGGCTCCGGCGGCGCCTTCCGTGCGTCGTCCCGTGCCACTGAAGAGGTCCATTCACTTCAGGAGGACCACCGCGAGTCAGCTGCAGGTGAGTTGTACATGCTGCAGACGAATAGTCGTCGAGAAACTAAATCGCCAGAAAATGTATTTCGCAAACGGAACAGCGTCTAAAAGGAGAGACAATGACAGACAGAGGGCAGTACGTGTCGTCGTTGCCTCAGTCGTCGTCCTGTTTTTGCAATTCAACACTTCTGACCTTAAACCAACTTCCCCATCTGTCAACCATCATGATATTATTGCGTGTCGAAAAAAAATTGTGGCAAAACCATGGTAGCCAGTTGCACTTTGAATAAATAGATCGTGGCTTCTTTTTTGACTGAACTTCGCCATCGCTTTTCGCGATTTTGATTTTTGGGTAATAGTTATTGCTGGGCTCCTTACAATAACTAATATCGCGTCTGTCGAAGACTTTGAGTAAGTGAGCGCTGAGAACAAACACACGTTGGAGAAAGAACTATGCACGTTTGTCGAGTAACGTTTTTTTCACGCACTGATTGCTTGATATGTGGGGTTTAACGTACCAAAACAACCTATATTGTCACGTGCTTGTCAAAAAGAAAGACAATGACAGTTGTGTATGTGCCATGAAGTACAATGAAATGGATGAAAAAGAAGAACTCTCTTGCGCGTTCTATTAAAAAGAACTTACCTGCTTCTGGTGTCTCAGTTTCTGCGACAAGACCTCTGTTTTGACGTCGTGACACTGGTGGAGGTGCTGGAGCCTACAACCTGATGCAGGACAGTCTTGCACGGACCCGTTCACCTAATCCAGAGACTCAGCCCCTCGTCATGACTCCAGTGCACCGATTCAGTCGGCGCCTACTAGGCCTAAGTCCAGAGTCCACACCTGTTCCGCCTCTTTCCAGCATGGCAGCTCCTACGACATCCACGGTTATCCCGCCATCGCAGACTACTCTTCCCTCGCAGGTAACTCTTGAACATCCTCGCGTTCCTGAAGTTTTCCGTGGGGAAGAGTACGAGGATGTCGAGGACTGGCTCGAACAGTTCGAACGGGTCGCTGTATCCAACCACTGGAGCGAACAGCACAAACTTGGCCGTGCATATTTCGCACTGGAAGATAGCGCTCGCACGTGGTATGAGAGCCGCAAGGCTACATTCCAATCTTGGGAAGACTTCTGTTGAAAGCTCCTCGCTACATTATTGAACTCGGAACGATGGGATCGCGCACAGCAAGTGATTGAGGCACGCGTGCAAAAACCCAATGAAACAGCCCCCATGTACGCAGAGGGTATGATCCGTGTGCTTCGACAAGCTGACCCTGACATGCCCGAGGCGAAGAAGGTGCGTCACCTAATGCAGGGTATCAAGGAACAAGTGTTTCTGGGCCTCGTACGAAATCCACCTACAACAGTACATGAATTCATAAGAGAGGCGACAGTCATCAAGCGCGCACTGCAACAACGACGCCGACACTTTGACCGCCTGCAGAACCACACGGCGGTAAGTGCTGCAGCTCAGAACACTGCCGTATGCGAAAGTTCCCTGCGACAAATGATTAGGGAAATACTGCGTGAGGAACTTCGGGCCCTCTGCGTTCCGCCTGCCCAACCGCCAGTCGCATCTGTTGCCGAAATTGTCCGCCAGGAGTTGAGGCAAGCCATTACACCACCCACGCCAAGTCCTGAGCCACATCCAGCGAGCTACGCTGATGTGGTCCGTCGCCCTCCACCGACATTTGTGGCGACGCCCTTCCAGCTCGACCCGCTGCCGTACCTTGGTGGCAACGGGAATCTACGAGACGACCACCAGTTCGTCGAACTGACTTGTGGCGCATGGCCGACCGTCGACCTATTTGCTACCGCTGCGGAGAACCCGGTCACACTGCCCGCTATTGCCGTCACGGTGATTGTGGGTTCGGGAACTTTTCTCGTCCCGCTTCTTTCCGCTCCGAAGACCGTCGTGCCCACGATGCCGGTCAACTATCGCCTGCCCAAGCAACCCCACCGCGTCGCTGGCGATCTCCATCACGTGCGCGTCACAGTGACTTCCCTCAGAGCTACGCGGACGTCACCAGAGGCCGTTCACCTAGCCCGCGCCAGGGAAACTAACTGATGCGACCTCGGAGGGCAAGGTTCCCGCAATCATCGCAAGAAGGTATGACGACAACGACGATAAATACGACGACGAATAAAGATGCTGATGAAGTTGTACGTGCCGATCTGAGCGTTCTCATTAACGGACATCACGTTACACCACTGGTCGACACTGGCGCCGGCTTCTCAATCATGCGACAAGAGCTCGCCGACCACCTTAGAAAAGTCAAGACACCTTGGACAGGGCGGCACATAAGGAGTGCTGGTGGTCAGCTGATGACACCCACGGGTAAATGCACCACTAGACTTCGCATCGGGGATTCTAGCTTCCTGGCCACTTTCGTCCTGTTGCGAGACTGCTGTAAAGAGTTAATTTTGGGCATGGATTTTCTTCAAGATCATGGCACTGTTATCAACATCCCTCAACGTATGGTGACGTTTTGCGCACATCCTTATGCTGACAACAGCAGTGAAGAAGCACGTGGCCATTTGCGAGTAGACGACGATGTGACACTCCCACCGAGATCCTGCTGCCTTGTGTCGGTGTCCAGTGGGTGTCCTTGCTATAAAGATGTGATAGCGGAGCACATAGTCACTCTTTTATTCACGCAAGGCATTTCCATCGCGAGGGGCGTCCTGGCGCTTACTGGTGGACAGGCAGAAGTGCTCCTCGCAAACTTCAGCAACGAGTGCCGTCAAATCCAGAAGGCTACCGCAATCGCCTACTACGACGATGTAGACCAAGCCGGGGATTGTTTTACCTTACAACCAGATGACGCGGCTGTCCCCACCTCGACAACTTTATCGGTGGATATCTGCTCTACGCTACCGCCCTCTGATAAGAAGCGCCTGCTTGAACTTATACACCAATTCGAAGACTGCTTTTCGCGTACGTCAAAGGTCCAGCAAACACCATTGACCAAGCACTCCATCATTACTGAAGACAACACGCGACCGATTCGGCAAAACCCTTACCGTGGGTTTCCGAAAGAGCGCGAGGAGATTCAGAAGCAAGTACACAAGATGCTCGCGGATGACGTCATACAACCTTCGAAAAGTCTTTGGGCGTCCCCCGTGGTTTTGGTCAAGAAAAAAGACGGCAGCATGCGCTTCTGTTTTGATTATAGCAAGTTGAACCAAGTCACGAAGAAAGACGTCTATCCACTGCCCTGCATAGACGATTCACTCGATCGGCTGCGTCATGCGCGCTATTTCTCTTCAATGGACCTCCGAAGCGGCTACTGGCAGATAGAAGTCGGCGAGAGAGATCGTGAAAAAAAAACGGCCTTCGTGACGCCCGACGGCCTAACGAATTTAAAGTGCTTCCTTTTGGGTTGTGCTCGGCGCCAGCCACTTTTCAGCGTCTCATGGACACCGTACTATCAGGCCTGAAGTGGCAAACATGCTTGGTCTATCTGGACGATGTTGTTGTATTCTCAGCAACATTCGAGGAACATCTCAGCCGTTTATTAACCGTCCTCCAAGCCATACGTTCGGCTGGCCTTACTTTAAAACGGGAAAAAATGCCATTTTCGTTTTAACAAACTCAGTTTCCTAGGCCACATTGTCAGACACGAAGGTGTTCGACCTGACCTCGCCAAAATAGACGCCGTTGCGCAATTTTCTGCACCACGCAACAAATAAAAAAATTGCCCGCAGCTTCCCTCGGGGGAACACTGAGGAGTGCAACAAAAAGGCCGTAAGACGCTTCTTAGGGTTGTGCACCTATTACCGGCGATTTATCGAGGACTTTTTGTCTATTGCGGCGCAATTGACACGACTCACACGTGAGGACGTCCCCTTCTTTTGGGGTGAACAGCAGCAAATGGCGTTCAATGAACTACGACAACGCCTGCAAACAACTCCAGTCCTCGCGCACTTCGACCAGGAAGCCCCGACAGCACTTCACACTGACGCCAGCAATGTAGGTCTGGGTGCCGTTCTGGTGCAGTGGCAAGACGGCTGTGAAAGAGTAATAGCCTACGCCAGCAGAACTCTCTCTCGCATGGAGGAGAACTACTCGACTACCGAGAAGGAGTGTCTCGCCGTGGTGTGGGTGGTCATCAAATTTCGTCCATATTTTACGGCCGCTCCTTCAAGGTTGTTAGCGACCATCACTCTGTGCTGGCTCACCAACCTTAAAGATCCATCTGGCCGCTTGGCGCGCTGGAGCCTAAGACTTCAAGAGTTCGACATGACCATCGTCTATAAATCTGAGAAGCAGCACACCGACGCCGACTGTCTCTCACGGTTGCCAGTGGAGACTGTCGCTCGTGATGACGAAAACATTGACGCGGCATTCTTGGGAATTGTCAACACGGCCACTATTGCACGGGAGCAGCGCAGTGACCCCGAGCTGTTACCACTCATTGAATATTTAGAAGGACGGCGTAAGGATGTGCCGCGGTTATTTGCCAGAGAACTGCCATCTTTTTGCTTGCGAAACGATGTTCTCTATAAGAAAAACTTCTCACCAACCAGCAATCCGCCCTTGGTCGTCGTTCCTGCCTCTCTTCGAAAAGAAATTATAGAAGCGTGCCATGATGAAGCAACTTGTGGTAATCTAGGCTACACCCGAACATTGTGCCGACTACGATGCAAGTACTACTGGCCAAAGTTACCCGCTGATGTTAACCATCACGTGCGAACTTGTACCGACTGCCAAAGACGCAAAGCACCTCCTAGCAAGCCAGCCGGTCTTTTACATTCAGTCGAAGCACCAGCGAAGCCGTTCACCCAGATTGGAATGGATTTCCTGGGCCCCTTTCCAACTTCCACAACAGGCAACAGATGGATAATCGTGGCCACCGATTACCTTTCCCGTTGCGCGGAGACTAAAGCTATGCAGCGCGTCACAGCAGCAGAGGCCGCTCAGTTCTTTATCGAAAACATCGTCCGTTGGCATGGCGCTCCAACAGCAGTGATCACAGACAGAGGACCTGCCTTCACCGCAGAGCTTTTGGAGTCGGTTCTCAGACTCAGCAGTACAGCTCACCGGAGAACAACTGCTTACCACCCGCAGACAAACGGACTGACGGAGCGCCTCAATAGGACCCTCGCAGACATGATTAGCATGTACATTGACACGAAACATAAAAACTGGGATCAGATATTGCCGTACGTGACCTTTGCCTACAATACCGCTCGACAAGAAACCACTGGAATGACGCCGTTCAGTCTGATCTATGGTCGCGAAGTCACGACAACGTTGGACGCCATGTTACCGCGAGAGTGTGACGACATCCATGTAGACGCCGAAGAATTCACTCAGCGCGCCGAGGAAGCCAGACAGCTCGCGCGTGTGCACATCTGTCATCAACAGCATCAAGATGCACAACGGTACGACCCCCGACACAAGTTTATTAGCTGCACACCAGGCGACAAGTTCTGGGCCTGGATTCCGATACGTCGACGTGGACTGTCGGAAAAACTGCTAAGATAATACTTTGGCCCATACAGCGTCACGCGACGCTTGAACGACGTGAACTATGAAGTTGTTCCCGACACTGACTGTAGTTCTAAGCGTCAAAATCATTTACACGAAGTCGTACACGTCGTGCGTCTGAAACCGTTTTTATCCAGTTGACGCGACCACTTCATACGCCTGGTAGAGCACCTAAGTTGCGCATCGGTATGATGCCTCTTTCGGAAGGAGGCGAATGTCACGTGCTTCTCAAAAAAAAGACAATGGCACTTGTGCATGTGCCATGAAGTACAATGAAATGGATGAAAAAGAAGAACTCTCTTGCGCGTTCTATTAAAAAGAGCCCACCTGCTTCTGGTGTCTCAGTTTCTGCGGCAAAACCTCTGTTTTGACGTCGTGACAATATGATTATGGTAGACACAGTAGTAGAGGGCTCCGAAAATTTCGAGCACCTGTGGTTCTTTAACGTGCACCCAAATCTGAGCCCACGGGCCTACAACATTTCCGTTTCCATCGGAAATGCAGTCGCCGCAGGCGAGATTCGATCCCACGACCTGTGGATCAGCAGCCGAGTACCTTAGCCACTAGACCACCGATGGCGCTTTTACGCACTGGCAAACGTGAAATGAACTAAGTGTGCACTACATGAGAGATTGTTAAAAAGGGAACATGGGTTCTCGCTGCGTAAAATAATTACGATTATTATGTTACCTTAAGTTTGTATTTGAGCAAACTTTTTTGGTCAATGAAAATATTGCAGACACCAGAACGGAAGGTCGGGCTGGTTTCTCTTGATTCGTAACGCATGGAATTGTACAGCGCTGTCCATATGTGCTTCTTCTTTCTTCAGGTATTCCACGCAGTACAAAAAAAGAAAACAAAAACAAAGAACGATTCCATACGTTGTGGATTGAAAATGTTGTCAACAACAAAAATTATTCATCAGCGGTTCTTGCGAACTCCTTCACAAATGTCGCACTGTTTGTTTTTGGAATTTTTAGAGATAATATTTTCATTGTTATCTGGATGGCATCTCGCCACTATGGACAACACCCATTTCATGATGGCTGCCAATGCGATTAGCGCACTGTTCACAAATAACGTACTGTTCTTAAAAAGCCGAACTTGAGCATTGATGCCCAAGTTTGCCCAAAAGAGGACGTTCAGGGTGACCACAATGGGCTGAAAGTAAATTCTTTCATTAAGTATACCCATGCCAAAAGGAACACTCTGGATGAACGTTTAGAAAAGAGGCAGTACAAGAAAAGCTTCGTTTCAAAAGGTCATTAAGGTGAAAAAGTTTAGTCAGGCGAAAGATTGTTTCATAAATTTTTCCCGTTGATTTCGCGGTTCTAAGTTCTTTAGCAGTAGAGAAAATGACGACCGATTTCAATTAAAAACATTTTTCGTTCAATCTCAATGGCACACGGTTTGTGTTCGACGCCTGTATTCATCTGCTGAGATGATACAGTATTTGAAAATGATTTGTAGAGGCTCATTGCTTGTACATATGTATCCAAAACTTGTCATGTTAAGTATCTGGCTTTCTCACCTAGGACTCGATGCAACGAATTTAAACCAGTAAGAAGTTATACAGGCCCCCTTAAGCACTTCGCCCAAATATGAGACGTCCCGGTGAGCAACTGCGAGAACATTACAGCTGCGTCGTTCCCTGTCTATTTTTCTTGTGCCTTGAGCGACTCACTGATTGTCATATTGCAGTGATATTTTTGTTTTTAGTATTGTAAACTGGTAATTTTTTTGTAAAAGTGAAGTCGCTTTTCATTTTAATGTCAATAAAACAGACATTACTTAGATAAACATATGCGAACCTTGGAGAGTCATTGTAACCCATGGCTATTCTCACACCTCAGAGGCGTATCGTTTTTCCTGCAGGTAATCGCCGAAGCCTTTCACGGCGTGCGTTTGTTGTCACCGACACCCCTGACGCGTAAGACGCCCGTGCTCGGAGAAGGCGAGGCGCACGGGGAAGTTTCACCGGAAAAAAGTGTAGTTATCTCACCAGCCGGTGTCGAGTGTAACGTCGAGCTGGAAGGAAAGGATCCTTCCGAGCCGAAAGCGAGGACATATGGCGACGCTAAGAACGACGGTATTGAACTCCGTCCAAAGAATGAAGTGAGTGAGTGGGAGCCATTTTGGTGAGCCTGCCTTTTTCTGAAGGATGACTCGGTGACGCATGGCAAAAGAAGTTTACAGGCGATGTAGTACAGTATGTATATACGTGTCACCAATGTCGATGTGATGACACTTGTTAGACCTATCAGGATAATTTTTTTTGTGTACCAGCCATGCTTGCTTATTAAGGCAAAAGCCCTGAATGACCCATCAAACGTAAAAAGTGACTTCACCGTACGACGTCACAAGGTGTCGAAATGCTGACATAATGATGTGACCATGGCGTCACAATTAGGCGTCTACGACCTCACATGTCAGCTGAGTGAGTGTAGTTGTTTATGGACATGTAGCAGTGTCTTTGCCGTAATTACCGCGTTGAGATGGCTACACAACGAATAGATACGTTTCTGAAGCTTGTCAACAAAAAGCTCAAGTCTTTATCGGTTAATTCACATAGCTGCAGCAATTGCAGTACGTCACCAGTGCCGCTGTCTGTATGGCTTCCTTCTTATTAGCTGAGGCCTGCATTCAGGCAGTTGCAATTTGTAGACTTTGTTGAGGTGGCACTGCGCCTAGGTGCTACTGGCATCTTTGTGTATACCATATCTTTTCATGGCAGAGAATTTTGTGTTCATGACTTTCCTCACAAGTAGTTCTCGCGGAAATTGGTGGTTATACGTTTTACGCACTTTATATCGATGGTGTCCAGCTTGCCTTGCCTCCATGTTACATCTATCATAAGTGGGTCATTTCAGCGTCGAAACCCATCCGACCCAGCACGGTGTTCTAGGCCACACCTGGCTTGTGGGACTTAGCAGCATCACTCGATCATGCACTCAGACTATAATCTGAATATCGCATTCGACTCAAGCTTGTATGGAGTGCTAGTATTCAGGGGTGCAGACCAATTTTGAGTTACACCGGTATGTGTGTGCTAACGGCAAACTAAACTATCAGAAATGTAACTTTGTATGAGGAGTATATCACATTAACACCCTGAGATCATTCTGGGTTGCATAAACCCCAGACCGAAGACGGCAGAAACCATTTTGTAATATCTTCTGGAGAGGTCATCGCGCAGTGGATGTGGCGAAGGCAGTGCTCAAATGTTCGACCTGCACAGGCGTTTATAGGCCAATTTAGATATCGTGACAGGGAGGTGTGTGACTGTGTACATGCGTACTCCACCTCCCTCGCTTTATCCCACCTCCCTGCTTTTCCAATTTCTCGTGTTCCTTCCTTGCTTAACACATTCCACACAGAGAAGTTAAACATGTTCAGCAAGCACGGTTGTTTTAACTCTAGTGCTGCTCTCTTAACGCAGATCGCAGTCACGCTGGATACCGTCACAAATAGCAAAGACACGTTGGAGAAACCCATGCAGGCCACACAGCACCGCGTGCGAGCGGCCAACGTCCGCTCCGAGCCGCTAAGAGCACGGAGCCCGTTCGCGATGCGCAAGCACTTCTCGGAGCCACTTCACAAGAGAGTCTCCCCGGCTACCTCCCACAAGATCAGCAATCGAGGCAATGACTGGAGCTTTTACTCGCCCTTCAGGTCAAGTGAGCTAGACTCGGTCAACACACGCTCCTCGTCGGCGATCGGCAGTGCTTGTGCAGCCACGGAGGAGGGCACCTACGACACCGACGCTCTGATGCCGATTTCCATCCCGACGCTAACCGTCACCAGCGGACAGGGCAAAAGGACCACGTCCAATGACCCGACGTTGTCCTCTAGTCTCTGCCAGTCGCACAGCCGCCACCATATTCCCGCTTACGCACTACTGTCACCCGCAGAGAGTTCCCTGGATGCCGCAGGCACCACCGGTGAGACAGACGTTCACCTCTCGGTGGTAACGACCGGCATTTCTTCACAGCATGCGATCGCCTGCAAGACCAAGCAAGTGGCAATGACACCACGAGCTGTACCGCGCGTTGAGCAATGGACTGAAGCTATAAAAGAGCCGGACACCGCTGTGCGAGACCAGGCGGTTCCTCCACAAGAGCGCAAGAGCCGCGAGTCCAAAGCAGACTTGTCAGCAGAAGCTGCCGGCCCACAGCGACCAGTGCCTCTGCCTCGAAGGATAAAGGACATTCTGTCAAGCAACATCAGCAGCGTCTTGCGCATGTCACGGAATAACACGACGGTGACAGATCGCGCCACCTTGGACGAGACACTCACGGTCAGAACGACATCGCCGACACCTTGCATCTCGCCGAGCACGTCCTTCCCGGTGTCGCAAACGCTCACTGGAGTCCACGGACAAGACACACGCGAGCGGCACCATCTGCCTGAGGTGGCAGCACTACACGCCAACTTCGCGCGAGTACGACGACCAGGCTACGGGAAAGACGACAATAGGTACCACGGCTGTCGCCGAAGCGTCTTTCTCGGGGAGCAATTCGAAAGCGGCCAATGGGAAAGAAAAGAAGGCGCTTCGCAAGAACGCTTCTTTGCCGCACTTCTTTCTCGGCCAACACGGTGACAGCGACGGTGGTGACGATGCGTCCAGCGTCAGGTCGGAGTCCAGCGGAACTCCCGACGGCCTCCGACTGTCGGTGATTATGACCAAGCTGGGCATCCTGCCACCGCGCCGTTTCTTCTCGTCATCCACGACTCCGACGGAGAAAGGTGGATCGTCCCGAGAGACGGTGGTGCCTTCGCGCCACTGCGCTGGTGACCGCCGATGCCACTTCAGCAACGACGCTGATCGAGCAACATCGCAGCCAGCCACCATCAGTACCGGCGTGTCCAGTTCGGTGGTGCTGCCCCGCGTGTGGCCCGAGCCATCGACATCTTTCTCGGTGGTGCAGACCAGTGATACGGAGTCAGTCATCGTGGATGACTCCTGTATCGACGCTCTGTCCCTGGAGCGCAACGCCCTTAGACGCGAGCACAGGGACGACCGGAGGCGGCGTAACCTTTCCCCAGCGAGGAGTGTGACATACGGCGCCATCGCCTCGCCGGATCCGGAGTGGTATTCGTGCTCGTCCTGAACGTCGGAAAAGCTGCCGACCTCGCGACCTCGCGAGAGAAAAACGAGCCGCTGAATCTCGGAAATCCGGCATCGTGTTTTTGATTTGCCCTTCCCGCCCCATTTTACCTCTCCAGCACTCAAAACCCTGTGTACCCATTAACTTATCTTCCCAATGAAGGAATGAATGCCTATATTTGCTCGTTTAACAATCGTTATATAATCGAAAACCGCTTGTTTGAAAAGTCTGAGCCTTTGCGACGCCTTAAACTTTTTGACAGAATTCGCTCTAATGTCATAGAGGGCTGTGTCGCAGCGGTGATTAACTATAACTGCGCTCGATCTCACGTGATTACCTCGAGTAATTCGCAGTTGATGCCTGTTGGAGTTATTTTGATTACTTGATTTGGAGTTATTTTGATTATTTTGATTTTGACAATTGTTGTTTGATTACTATCTACTGCGAATAATTTAGACGCTGTTTACAACAGCTGGATGTTTAAAGCACCATATCGCAATGCTATACAAAATATGACGCGAAATTGAACAATGCCGTAATGACTGCCTATACACAAGTACGAAGAAAACAAGAGAATAAACCATTTTGAATTAGGCATAATGTGTGCCCTAGGTTCTTCCGTATTCGTTGAAGAATGACTGTGCGCCATAAAATAACTAACTTTTTACGTGAACTCGCAAATATGTGAAGTCTCGCCACTATAAAATTACGTGCACACACCAAGCAGCGCATCACTGAGTGAAACAATACGTTTTTAGGGGCGAAGCTCCTTATGGCCTAGGGCAATCCCCCTTCTCTCCGGCGTACCCAGTAGTATCTTTGTTATCATACAATAGATGGCTCTGCTTGATAGATATGCTATGAGGGAGATAGGTTAGATTTTAGATTCAGTAAGGAAAAATCAGCAGTCATGATTTTTAATGACAACGAAGATAGTGAGCTTAGAATACAGGAGGTCACTCTAGAGATAACAGATAAATACAAATATCTGGGCGTATGGATGAGCAATGGGATCGAGTATCTAAGGGAACACGAAATATACGTGACGACTAAACGTAACAGAAATGCAGCAGTGATAAAAAAACAGGGCATTGTGGAATGACAATCGGTATGATGTTGTGAGAGGGATATGGAAAGGGGTCATGGTTCCTGGTCTGACGTTCGGCAGTGCAGTATTGTGCATGAGATCAGAAGTTCAAGCAAGATTAGAAATTAAGCAACGTGGAATAGGTAGGCTTGCCTTAGAGCTCACGGGAATACACAAAATCAGGAAGTACAAGGTTATATGGGATGGACATCGTTTGAGGGCTGGGAAGCTAGCAGCAAGACAAAATTGTAGAAGCGATTGATAGAAATGGGGGAGAAGCGTTGGGCTAGGAATGGGTTCAGCTACTTGTACATGAAGAATGTCGATACAAAATGAAGGAAGCGAACCAGAAAATTGTCTGTTAATTACTAGGAAAACAGCAGGGGGCCAAACCAAAAAAATTATCGGTCAAGAAGGAGGTGAAGGAAGCTGAGACCAATTTGTGGAGAATCGGCATGATTAATAAGTTCGCTCTAGAGATCTATCGAACTTTTAAGCAGGAAATTGCCAAGGAAAGGATGTATGATAATACTCGGGGTAGTTCTGTACTGTTTGAGGCCAGCACGGGAGTAATGCGAACCATGACATATCGGGCCAAATACGAAGCAGTAGACGCGGCATTCAGTGAGTGTGGAGAGGAGGAAACTGCCGAACACTTGATAATGTTCTGTAAAGAGTTTCACCATATCGTTCAGAACGATGGCGCAGAGTTTTTCAAAGCACTGGGGTTTAGGAACAGGGAGGGCAAAATAGACTTTGCGGGCACAATTAACTAGAAGAAATTTATCTGATTGGTGGCTTAAGTCAAGGCACAAGTGAAAATTAAACCCTTCACTTCAAAGTACGAGTCCTCAACCTCATTATATATAAAGAAAAAAAGAAATATAGTTTCTGGTGCACTAAGCATTACGGCTTGGTGGCGCTAGCCACTGCCCGATCTGAAGGGTACAGCCATATCAATCCATTAATCTATCCAGCATGCAAACTACAGTTGCGTGATGAAATGCTAGATGGCGCTGTACGAATTCGGTGTCGCCAGGAATAGCTAATTTTGTGTTTGTTGCTTTGTTCTTGTTTTTTGTTACTGTTATGGGCTTTTTATTTCACGAAAAAATGCCTTAGTCAAAACAAATGACCAGCGCTGTCGTTTTTTCACCAGACGTTCGTTCTTTAGTAAATAAAACAGATGATATGGCAATCATACTAGAAAGCATGAATGTATTTTTCACGGCAATAATGCTAACAGAAACGTGGTACACTAATACATCTCAAACGTTTTCCATTCCCGAATATCAGTCCCTTTAATGCAATTGTGAAATCATATGTGGGTGTGGTGTAGCGATCTTTGTAACGGAGGTCATCACCTGTGAAGATGCGGGTGAGCTCTGCATTATCATCCCAGATATTGGAGCCCTAACGCTGTGGAGCCGCGAAAATCTTTTTTTGTTATCTACCGCCCATACACTGGTGTTTTTAATCTGTTTCTTAACTTCATCAGCAAACTTTTCAGCCATGTTGCAGAAGGAAATTTGAACCTTTTTTTTGGGAGGCGACTGCAATGTGGATATGCTTGTGCACACGCATTACAGGCAAATATTACATGATGGGTTGATCGCGAACAGTTTGATCAATGTATTTACAGAACCAACACGAATGACTGAGAAAACTGCAACGCTGACAGACTTTTTTCTTACGAATGTTTACTTTGATAAGGTACTATCAGATGCCATTTATACAAATTTTAGCGACAGTTTAGGTATATTTATGTTGATCACCACTACCTGTCGTTCGATAAAAAAAGAAGGCACCGGTACGCAACGTTCAGGACATCACCCCACGCTAACTGGAGGAATTCCGTAACTCTATTAGTTTGTAGCACTGGAACAATGTTTTAGTTCAAACAGTAGCGACATGGCATATTCCTCTTTCATAGTGACATTTAAACAGATATACCATGAGCATTTCCTATTAAAAATTAGGAAGCCTTCAAAAGCGTGTAAACCTTGGGTTACTTATAAATTATTAAACATAATCAAGCATAAGAATACCCTGTATGCCAGTTTCAATAAACATAAAAGCCCGGGCAGCTTTGAATAATATTGGACATATCGAAATAAACTTACTAGTAAACTAAGAACCGCCAAAAACATATTTGCACAACTTATTCTCAGAACCGGCGACTAGGCAGTCCGATGTGATATGGAAAAAATTAAAATCACTGCTGCGCCCAACTAAATCTAATTTTATTCCTGATAGTTTTCACCAACAAGGTGAACTGTCATGAGAAGAAACACTACTATATGCTTTTAACAATTTCTTTGTTAAGCAGGCAAATCCTGAAAGTAGTTTTCTCTGCAGCAAATCTGATACTCTCGTTACTAAAAACATTAGTGCGAAATCATTCTTGATTGATTTGTGGTGTTTAACGTCCCTATGAATATGAGAGACGCCATGGTGCAGGACTCCGGAAATTTAGACCACCTGGGGTTCTTTAATGGGCACCCAAATCTGAGCACACGGGCCTCAACATTTTCGCCTCCATCGAAAATGCAGCCGCCGCAGCCGGGATTCAATCCCGTGACATGCGGGTCAGCAACCGAATACCATAGCCACTAGTCCACCATGCCGGGGCCAAATTCATTTTTCGTTAGTCCTACTTTTTTATTTATTTTATTTAAGACATACCGCAAGCCCATTGAAGGGTCCAAGCAGGAGGGGCATCACGAGAAAAACAAAATTTAGGCACAATACACATGATACACTGATTAAAATAGTTTGAACAAATACAGGAATGCATCAAAGTTACAAAAGTCCGCAATACACGTGGTGCACTGTTGTAAATATATTGTACACATACACAAGAGTACATCGACGTTGCAAAACAAAGCAATCAGAATTCCAAATGTTCAAAGGAGTGAATATTGGTCACAGCCGATTCAGTTAGTTTATTCCAATCTGTAATAGTGCGCGGAAAAAAGAAAAAACTTAAAAATATTAGTTCGAGCGCTGTACGGAGTCAGAGATTCGAGGTGTCTTTGCCGTGTTTGTCGGGAAGTGAGTGGCTGAAGGAATTCCTCGGGTTTAAGTGAAAGTTTGTTATTTTTAAGCAAGAATAGAAATTTTAACCTTAGAATTTGACGGCGTGATTGAAGTGTTGGAATGCCATGCTCTTCCATTAATCTTGTCGGCGAGTCACTGGGACGATAGCTTGAAAAAATGAATCGAACAGATTTACGCTGTATCATTTCAAGAGCATTAATATTACTTTTTGTGTGAGGATCCCAGACTGTGCAGGCGTATTCCAGTCACGGTCTAATTATGGAGGTATAGGCGAGTAGCTTAACGTTTGTTGGGGCCTTTCTAAGCTTATGTCTAAGGAAGCAAAGTTTTCGGAATGAAGCTGCACATGTGTTTGTTACGTGTTTGTTCCAGCTCAAGTTATTTGTTATAGTGACGCCAAGATATTTATATTCTGATACTTGTTCTAACGGTTGTGACGGAAGATTGTAAGGGAAGGACAGCTTATTCTTTTTGTTAGTTATGTTTATAAAAACGGATTTATTGGCATTGAGCTTCATTCCCCATTTTCGCACCACGCCTGAACATAATTAAGGTTTGTGTTTAGCATTTGTTGGTCTTCAGGGCATGTTATTTTGTTGTATAAAATACTGTCATCGGCAAATAATTTAATTTTCACAGGATCACTAATAAGGGATACAAGATCGTTAATATAAATTAGAAATAATAATGGGCCTAATACGCTGCCTTGTGGAACACCCGAAAGAACAGGAAGCCGAGTAGAGGAATGATCATCGATGCAAACATATTGGAAGCGGTTCGACAAGTAGGAAGAGATCCAATTGGTTACAAAAGCTGGAAGACCTATCACTTTTAACTTGTGCATTAAATGAACATGGGAAACTAAATCAAATGCTTTTTGGAAGTCTAGAAAAATAACATCAACTTGACCAGTTTTATCAAGAACGCTAGCAAAGTCATGAACAATAGAAGTGAGTTGCGTGACCGTGGGAAATCCTTTTCTGAAGCCGTGTTGACAGTCAGATAAGTTGTTTCTGTTTAAAAAATTTATAATGTAGTCGGCTATAATGTGTTCTAGAAGTTTACAACAAGAAGTAGTCAGAGAGATTGGACGGTAATTAGTAAACAGCGTCTCGTCGCCTTTTTTAAATACTGGAACTATGCGGGCTAATTTCCAATCCTCAGGTACAACACCAGACAAAAGAGATGCTCGAAAAATGATTACTAAAAATTGCGATATGATTTCAGCATAGCGGCGCAAAAAAATATTTGGAATGCCATCAGGACCGGTTGACGTTTTCGTTTTGAGGTTCAACAACATGGAAAATACGCCAGGCCTTGAGACAATATCAGCTTCGCTTGCGGAAGATAATACGGAACAAGGTATTGCATCATCAGATTTAAGAAAAATGCTATGAAAATACTTATTAAAGTTTTCAGCAATGCTATGCTTATCAGTGATGGCGATACCCTCATGTAGCATTGGTTGAATTGTTTTTTTCTTTTTGCGCAAGAAAACCCAAAATTTATGCGGAGCGGAGCGAATAAAGTCTGGCAGGGTCTGTTCAAAATAACGTCGCCTTGCGCACAACACGGCATCTTTGAGGTTAGACTGCGCAACACCGATAATACTCGGACAGGCAGCTTTACGCTTCAAACGCTTGGCTTTTCTTTTCGCGTGCAAAACATCGCGCGTGATCCAGGGATTGTTTTTACGAGTTTTCCTAACTTTGTTTGGTATAAAGTTATTGAGGCAATAAGTACATATTTCCTTAAACCTCGTCCATAAGTTAGCAGTATCAGAGCCATTAAAATCACTCAGACAAATTTCGAAATAGTCAAGCACACTTTCATCCCAGGCACACGAGAAATCTTTTACAACAGTTTTTTTCGCACGAGGCGTTTCATACTTAGCGTTCGCAGGAAAAGAAAACACAACCATATTGTGGTCTGATAGGCCACGTTCCACAGACACTCTAAAAGTTTCAATTGATGGACTGACGAACACAAGATCAAGAATAGACGCAGAAGCACCCTGAATACGTGTAGGTTGTTTTACTACTTGGTGCAAATCGTGGGTTAGCATTATATCAAGCATATGTGAGGAGCTTATGCAATGAACAGGGGACGGGGAAGTACGGTTCCAATGAATTTCGGGTAGATTGAAATCGCCCACAAGGAATATATTTTCTTGTTTGAACGTTAACATGTGGTTGCTGTGATCGCTTAAGAACTGAGGTTGTGCTACTAACTGCGCTGAAGTTTTTTCTTCGATTAATTCAGTCAAAAATAGTAAGTAGTCAGACACTGATGGTTTTGAAGAGAACTATTCGGTCACAGAAAAAGAATATCTGGCCATCGTTTGGGCAATCACAAAATTTTGACCCTCCGTCTATGGCCGACCATTTGAGGTCGTGAGTGATCACCACGCCCTCTGCTGGTTATCGTCACTAAAAGACCCGTCTGGTCGTCTGGCTAGTTGGGCATTGCGTCTCCAAGACTATGATATCCGTGTCTGTACAGGTCGGGCCGCCGACTGATGCTCTTTCCCGCTCTCCACTTCCGCGTGAACATGGAAGTGCGTCTGTTTCCAGTCTTGATGCTGCGGCACCTTCATTCACTGACATGCACTCCGATCAGCGCCAAGACACTTGGATAGTCTCTATGATAGAGGTGCTGTCTCAGCCAAACCAAGGTAACACCAATCTTTGGTACCACGAAATGAACTCCTGTACCGTCGCAACTATTTTTCCGACGGCCGCAAGTGGTTGCTTGTGATTTTCCGCCACCTATGTGCTGCTATATGCAACTCCTTTCACGCGGATCCTGAATGCGGCCACGCCGGTGTGATTAAAACGTATGCACGCCTCCGGCTGCGGTACTATTGGCGCCGAACGTACCGATTTGTCCGACAGTACGTACATACCTTCGTGTTCCAAAAGTCAATGCCGGAAAATGCCCTCCGAGTATAGCCAATGGACAACTGCAGCTGTTGCCTTGCCCATCCCGACCTTTTGACCACATCTGAATTGACTTGCACGGTCCCCTTGCGTATACACTAACGGGAACCACTGGGTGGTTGTCGCTATCCTTCACTTGACATGCTATGCTGAAACTACTGCGCCGCCAGAGGCCAAACCACGTGAAGTTGGGTTGTTTATCATTCACAATCTTGTTTTTCGCAATGACGTGCCGCGTGAGCTACTCAGCGACCGCGGACGTACGTTTCTTTCCGAAGCCGTACAAGCACCCTTCTTTGTGAATGCAACGTTGTGCATCGCACAACCAGCGCGTACCATCCGCAAACAAATGGAATGACCGAACGGTTTAACCGCACACTGGGTGACATGCTGCCTATGTAAGTGTCCGCTGACCACATCAACTTGGACCACATACTCCCCTTTGTTACTCATGCTTACAATAGCGCCACTCAGTCTACGACAGGATTCGCTCCATTCTTTCTCCTCTACGGGCGCGAACCTTCCTTATTCAAGGACACGATTCTCTTGTACTGTCCGGACGCTTCAGAATCCGCAACTCTATCCGAAGTCGCCATCTATGCGGTAGATTGCAGGCAACTCGCACGTTTTTAAACCGCACAAGATCAAGCGTAACAGAAGGACCGTCACGATGAAGACCTGCCTACCTAGACATATTCGTCTGGCACGTTGGTATGGCTTGGCGTTCTTTCATCTGCTCCTGGTCTTTCCTCCAAGCTACTGCCGAAGTATGAAGGCCGCTACCGAGTCTTACGTCAGTCCTCAACGGTTAACTATATTGTTGAGCCGGTTCAACCATTGACAGACCGATGCCGTCGCGGTCGCGAGACTTTTCATATCGATCGATCGAAACCGCACTACGACCCACCCATCCTACCCGGTCTATAGGTCGCCAGGGTGGCTTTTCTTCTGGGGGGGGGGGGAGGGAGTGATTTGTAGCATTGATATATGGCTCTGACAGGAGCACCAGTGAAAGAAGAGAAGGAAGAGTGTGTTTGCTGGTCGCGCTCGCTCCGCTTGACAGCTGATCGGCTTTACCTCTGCGTTACCCCCCAATAAAAGTGTCTTCGGCTCACTGCTAGAGGCGTACTAACAGTTTTCAAATGGGACCTATAAAGCATGTACTCTACCTTATTTGTCCTGTTCTTACTCACAGTTATAACCTGATTCTCTCGTATGGCCAATTTCCGAAAGACATGGAAATAGGTCGAGTACAGCTGGTCTGTAAAAAAAAGGCAATATAAAGGCGATAAAAATATCGCCTGATTTCAAATGTACCGGTATTCTCCAAGACATTGAGAAGGGTATTTTTGCTGAAATATTTTCTTATCAAGCCAAAAATAATTTCTTATCGGATCATAAACATTGCTTTAGAAAGCACCGTTTCACCGAGGCTGCTGTTTTTGATAAAAAAGTATTGCAAGCTTTTAATGATAAAAGTTAATTATTGGGATCCACATGAATTTATCCAAAGCATTTGATCTTGTGATTCATAAAATATTACTAAGTTACACGCTTATGGTATCCGTGGTATAGCCTTAGAGCTCTTCAACTCTCACATCACACAACGTTGGCATCAAAGGAACATAACACTCAGAGAATCTAAAAATTGGGCTGAAGCGAACTGTTTGCGAATAAACGCCAGCAAGATAATAGTCATGGTTTATATGCAAAACGGCAAACAGTTGCAAAGAGCAATAAGACTGAAGATAGGTGCAGATGGTTTAGAAGTTGTCAACACTGTTTCCACATTAGGTGAAACGTTTTCAAAAGACCTAACTTAGAACGACCACGTCGAACCACTTAGTAAAAAGCGTTATTCTGCTGTAGGAACCATAGCTCGCTTAAAGTATTTTCTTCAAGTTAACATTAACTGTTAATGTTAATGTTAATGTTAATGTCGATGTTTTGTGACCTGTCCATGATTTTGTACAATTGCTTTCATCGTTCAAGTTTTATTTTCACCATCATCTTGTGATTCGGTTTCTTCCGCTATGTGCGAGATATCCTGGTTTGTACGTGACTGTGTATATTTGCTCGCCCACCCTGTATGAGCCTGAGAAAGGGTTACAGTAATAAATAAAAAAATAAATAATAAATAATTAAAATTTTGCTTTATAATGCTCTAGTGTTTTCGATTTTACAATACTGGAACCTTGTTTAGGGCACGACTACAAAGAAAAACGTAACTAAATTGCATTTACTCCAAAAAAGAGCTGTGCACTCCATTGCCAATGTTCCACGCTTATTTTCTACGAAAGATCTGTTAGTAAAGTGATATATTCTACAAATGCTATTTTTATACGATGTTCGCTTAATTATAACCTACAACTCATACCTAAAGTACAGTAACTCTATTGCACTTTCGCTGGCTGATTTGGAGGTAAACCGCAGTATTGATCATACTATGGATAAGCGAAAATGGCATGTCGCTACACCTCGAAACGAATATTGCCGCATGAATTCGCGTGGTTTTCGTGTGGAAGAGGACGAAGAGGTTGGGATTGAGCCGCTTTTTAATGCCGCATGAATTCGCGTGGTTTTCGTGTGGAAGAGGACGAAGAGGTTGGGTTGGAGCCGTTTTTTTTGTCCTAGCTTGACGAGCAGTTCTGCGGAAGGTTTCCTTGAGTGAGACAAGATTGGTGACAAGATTGGTGGAGGTGCGGGGTACGACAACTGACGACGCACCCCATGCACAAGAGCCCGCCCAGGAGCCGGAACACAAGCCCTGTGCCCGTGGACACGCCAGTTCACAGAACAAGCCGCCGCCAACGAGGCCTACCACCAGAGACACCGGCACAGCTTATCCATAGAGCGACTATGACTTCGCCTCAAGGCGTCATGGAAACTCCTACGTCGTCGGCACCAATTTATTGCACTGTCCAGAACCCGCTGATGCCTAGTCCCTTTCACGGAGAGCTGTTTGAGGATGTGGACGACTGGCTGAGCGAGTTCGAACACGTCGCAGCGATCAACTACTGGGACGAAGCCGCCAAACTCCGCAACGTCTACGCGTGTTTGAAAGACGGCGCCCGAACGTGGTTCATGAACAGAAGTGATGTCTTGACATCCTGGCGCGAGTTCCAGCATCGCCTCTTGGAGACCTACCGGAGCCCCGACCGCCGCGATCGTGCTGAACGTGCATTACATTCACGCATCCAGATGCCTAATGAGACCGTCACCATGTACGTGGAGGACATGACGCAGCTTTTCAGGCGAGCGGATCCGGCAATGCCAGAAGAAAAAAAGCTACGCTATCTGATGCGAGGCGTGAAGGAGCAGCTTTTTGCTGGTCTAGTGCGGAGTCCTCCGAAGAGTGTAGCAGAATTCCTGACCGAAGCCACTACGATGGAGAGGGTACTTCATCAGCGGTCAGCCCTACTCGACCGGCAAGTGAATTCTGCATCACCTACTGAATTTTCCGCCAGTTTCGGGAGCAACAGCATTGAGTGGATTCGCGAAATCGTCCGCTCCGTCGTCCGCGAGGAAATCGCGAAACTACACGGGGCGAGACAGCCGGAGGTAAGCAGCATCACCAATATTATTCGGGACGAGGTCCAGCAGGTGCTTCACAGCCGTCACCCTCAACCAACGGTTACAAATCTAGAACCACCTCCTGCGTCCACTGATGTTGGGAACCGCACATATGCCGAAGCTCTGCGCACTTCCATGCCGGTCTCAAGCCCTGCAGTCCCAATCCAGACGATGCCGCCAGTTTCAATTCAATCTGCGCATGCTGGTTTGGACATCGACGGTCGCCGTGCCCCTCCGCGGAAGTCCGATATTTGGCGTACGTCGGATAGAAGACCCCTCTGCTTCCATTGCGGTGAAGCCGGTCACATCTACCGGGAATGTCCATACCGACAACTTGGACTGCGCGGTTTCTCTATTCATTCGCCTCGTCCCCTAGTTGGTCAGAGGCCAAGAGAAATTGAGGACTACCTCGCGCAGCAACGTCTGCCTTTCTCACGGCGTCAATCGCGGTCTCCATCTCCACGACGACCCGCAGCTATTGGACCACGTCTCAGTACGATGGCACGGGGACGTTCCCCAAGCCCTCGTCGGGAAAACTGAAGGCAGCGACCTTCGGGGGCGAGGTCGCTGGGACTAAAAGTGCGGAAGACCTCCTATCGACGCTTCCACAAAACGCTGCAGACATTGAATTGACGTCTGAGTGCAGTGCGAGAGAAATGCCGGATTGTGCGTCTGAACCCAGTGGCCGAGTCTCACTCGACATTCCCGTGCTGATAGACGGTCTTCAGGTCAGCGCATTGGTGGACACAGGTGCAGATTATTCTATTATGAGCGGAAAATTGGCAACCAGTCTTAAGAAAGTGATGACACCTTGGAATGGGACGCGTATTCGCACTGCTGGAGGCCACGTTATTACTCCATTGGGTCGCTGTACCGCAAGAGTGGAAATACGCGAGTCAACGTTTGTGGTAACCTGCCTCGTACTACGCGACTGTTCTCGTCAGCTCATCCTTGGAATGGACTTCCTTCGAGAGAATGGCGCGATCATAAATCTCCGCGAGCGAATGGTGACTTTCTCGACGCAACTTGCAACCGATCGAGGCGCTGATAGCTGTCGTAGACCTGCGCTGCGTGTTGCCGACGAAAGCGTGACGTTGCCTCCCCGAGCGACTGCTTTCGTAGAAGTCACCTGTGAAGACCTCCAAGACGGTGACGTGGTCGCCGAGAGCAACGTATCCCTTTTACTGCTTCAAGGTGTGTGTGCAGTGCGAAGCATTCTGCGTGTGCGTGACGGACGGTCGCAGATACTCGTCACAAATTTTAACTTCGAGCACCGACATCTTTTCCGCGGCACCACCGTGGCCTTCGGAGACCGTGTAGCGGATGTCACCGAGTGCTTCGCATCCGAGGAAATGGTTGATGGAGATAAGTTTCTGGACCACATCGACGTCAGTTCGAAGCTTTCGGACGAGAAGAAGGCCGCACTGCATACCCTGCTGAAGGAATTTAAATCTTGCTTCGCCTCTTCATCTAGAGTCGGTCAAACACCCCTCATAAAGCACCGAATTATTACCGACGATGATGTTCGCCCAATCCGCCAGCAACCTTACCGTGTTTCGGCTAAAGAACGCGAGACTATACAGACGCAGGTAAAGGAGATGCTTGACGACGGGGTGATACAACCGTCGAGCAGCCCGTGGTCCTCGCCAGTCGTTCTAGTAAAGAAGAAAGACGGAACGCTGCGATTCTGTGTTGACTACAGGAAACTCAATAGCGTCACCAAAAAAGACGTCTACCCGCTTCCACGGGTTGATGATTCTCTCGACAGGCTACGACACGCGAAGTATTTTTCATCGATAGATTTGAAGAGCGGCTATTGGCAGATAGAGGTCGATGAGCGAGACAGAGAGAAGACAGCGTTTGTAACTCCCGATGGGCTTTATGAATTCAGAGTTCTTCCTTTCGGCCTCTGTTCGGCTCCCGCAACATTCCAGCGAATGATGGATACCGTTCTCGCTGGCTTGAAGTGGCAAAGCTGCCTTGTATACCTTGATGATGTGGTCATCTTTGCCGAGAGTTTCGAAGAACATCTGAAGCGTCTAAGAATGGTTCTGGAAGCTATTCGTTCGGCCGAACTCACGCTAAAACCCCAGAAGTGCCATTTCGGCTACGATGAGCTGAAATTTCTGGGACATGTTGTGAGTGCGGATGGAGTGCGGCCTGACCCAGAAAAAACTGCAGCAGTCGCCACCTTTCCTGTGCCGTCAGACAAAAAGCGGTGCGGCGTTTTCTCGGCTTGTGTGCTTATTATCGCCGATTCATTACCAACTTCTCGACGATAGCCGAACCGCTCAC
Organism: Rhipicephalus annulatus; assembly: GCA_013436015.1. Classification (NCBI taxonomy): domain Eukaryota; kingdom Metazoa; phylum Arthropoda; class Arachnida; order Ixodida; family Ixodidae; genus Rhipicephalus; species Rhipicephalus annulatus. Next base: position 175,302 of record WOVY01011398.1, read on the forward strand.
GCGACTCACCCGAGATGATGTACCGTTTGCCTGGACTACAGAGCAAGAAGCAGCTTTCGCAGAGTTACGGCAGCGAATGCAAGAGGCACCTGTTCTTGCGCATTTTGATGAGGACGCTGATACCGAAGTTCACACGGATGCAAGCAACGTCGGACTTGGCGCTGTCCTTGTACAACGGCACAACGGCGTAGAACATGTCATAGCTTACGCCAGTCGTACTCTCTCTCGAGCCGAGGCCAACTACTCCACTTCAGAGAAGGAATACCTCGCGGTCGTGTGGGCAACGGCAAAGTTTCGACCTTACCTCTACGGCCGCTCCTTCAAGGTGGTGACCGATCACCATTCGCTGTGTTGGCTGGCCAATCTCCGTGATCCGTCTGGTCGTCTCGCTCGGTGGAGTTTGCGCTTGCAAGAGTTTGACATCATGATTGTGTATAGGTCTGGGCGCAAGCACGAAGATGCCGACGCACTTTCTCGAGCACCCGTGGGACATCCTGATATGGACTCGGAATATGCTGATGGTTTTCTCGGAGCCCTCAGTGATTCTGACTTTATGTCTAGACAGAGAGCCGATCAGGAATTGCGCCCTATTATTGATTCCTTAGAAGGCCGAAATTCTCACACTCCTCGGCGCATCGCTCGCGAATTGTCATCCTTTTGTCTAAGGAGGGGCATTCTTTACAAGAAAAATGCTCGAGGTAGCAACAAAGCCTTCCTCCTCGTTGTACCAGCCGACATGCGGGATGACATCCTCCTCGCGTGCCACGACGAGCCCACGTCGGGACACTTGGGCTACTCGCGGACTCTCGCCAGAGTGCGCCAGCAGTACTATTGGCCACGACTTTCGACCAGTGTACACCGCTACGTGCAAGGCTGCCGCGAGTGCCAGCGTCGCAAGACGCCACCCGTGAAACCTGCGGGCCTTCTCCACCCTATTACACCACCACGGACACCTTTCGACCTCGTGGGAATGGACCTTCTAGGACCCTTCCCTTTGTCGGCCACTGGTAACAAATGGATTATAGTGGCAACCGATTACTTGACCCGGTATGCTGAGACAAAGGCGTTACCCCGCGGCACGGCGTCTGAAGTGGCGAAGTTCTTCGTGCAGCACATCGTCCTCCGGCACGGCGCGCCGTCATGTGTGATTACGGATAGAGGAACATCATTTACGGCACAAATGCTAGAGGACATTTTCAGACTGAGCTGCACGAGTCACCGAAAAACAACGGCTTACCACCCACAAAGTAATGGACTGACGGAAAGGCTCAACAAGACCATAGCGGACATGCTGTCAATGTACGTGGACGTGCAGCACAAAACCTGGGACGATATCCTCCCATACGTCACGTTCGCATACAATACGGCAATGCAGGAAACAACCCGATTTTCACCTTTCCACCTTGTTTATGGACGCAACGTACAAACGATGCTTGACGCTATGCTGCCGTACGATAATAGCGATGCTCTTTCTCCAGAAGCCGAGCAATACACGCAGTACGCCGAAGAGGCTCGTCAACTGGCTCGCGTGAACATCGGTCACCAACAAGACGCAGATGCACGACGTTACAACCTTCGCCGTCGAAACGTCGCATACCACCCGGGTGAACGAGTGTGGGTGTGGACTCCTGTCCGACGACCAGGCTTGTCTGAAAAGCTTCTGAGCCGTTATTTCGGACCATACAAGGTTATCCGACGTGTGAGTGATCTTACATACGAAGTACTTCCGGACGGCACAGTGTCGTCACGTCGACAACATCGGCCCGAAACTGTGCATGTCGTACGACTCAAGCCGTACTACACACAATAGTCTCTGTGCTTGCGAGTTACTTCGCAAACGTGACAGTGATCTCATGTGGTGTTTTTTTTTTTTCTTCTTGACTCTTCCACTGGTGCTGTTGTGTTCGCGCATGGTCCAAGTGCTTGTGCGCCCTCTTTGTTTTCCCTGGCACTCACTTTGTGATTCTCTGCGTCAACGCGTGTTCTAATTATGGGTTTTTTTTTTCTTCTTCTTTTATTTAGAAGCATCGAGTCGATGCTTTTTATAAGGGGGGACTAATGCCGCATGAATTCGCGTGGTTTTCGTGTGGAAGAGGACGAAGAGGTTGGGATTGAGCCGCTTTTTAATGCCGCATGAATTCGCGTGGTTTTCGTGTGGAAGAGGACGAAGAGGTTGGGTTGGAGCCGTTTTTTTTGTCCTAGCTTGACGAGCAGTTCTGCGGAAGGTTTCCTTGAGTGAGACAAGATTGGTGACAATATGACGAACGATAATTAAAACATACTGTGCCAATCATACTTACTACAAAGGCCAATTTTGATCATCTGTGCAACTTTGATCAAGAAGTAAGACTATTTTGTCAATCGTGGCACAGAGATTTCTAACCTTTCATAGTACATTTCATTTTCTGTTTCTTTCCTTTTTTACCCTCGTGTTTAAAGGGTCACTCACGAGGTTTCCAAAATACAAAAAGAGAACGCAATAATTTTTCATGATATTTTTCGTCCTTTTTGGTGCACTACTGTGACGTAGACAGTAGTTTGCGTGACGTCTACAGCGTACATGCTCTCGGTTCGTTGATATACGCAAAATATCACATGTGATTTGTCTACTGCACTGATTTGCCATGCAGCCGCCCATCCGTTCTCTTTTGTCTCGCATGAATATCATGTACAATAAACCGACCATCTTTATCTTTTGTGGTTACAACTGCGCAAGTGGCGATAACAGTGTGCAGCCGAGAATCGCAAAATCCTGATAAGCTCAAGCGCTTTGTGCTGATATTGTTCACGTGCATTCAAGAACAAAGGGGTGAGAAGGATGCATTGTGTGTATGAAGGAGAGGAGAAAATCACCCGTTCCCCTTTAAACGTAGGGTGGTGAGTGGCCCTGTACGTTGTGTAGAACATGTTACCAGAAAGCGTATACACGTGCGTATATAGACCTGCTTATATATACTTGTGTATCGGGTATGAAAATGCAAATCCGTGAAATCCGCATTTCCATGATTGATGGATATGGGGGTTCAACGTCCCAAAACCATGATTATGAGAGATGCCGTAATGGAGGGCTCCGGAAATTTCGACTACCTGGGGTTCTTTAACGTGCACCGAAATCTGAGCACACAAGCCCACAACATTTCCGCCTCCATCGGAAATGCAGCCGCTGCACCCGGGATTCGATCCCGTGACCTGTGGGTCAGCAGCCGAGTACCTTAGCCACTAAAACACCGCAGTGGGGCTTCAAATTTACAATCATAGGTACATATTTTTTGTGTGTAAATATAAAAATATACACTGATGCATACGAACATTGTTTTTTTTTGCAACAGTATTGTTATCGCATATTACTCTGTTTTTAGTCTGTTGCGCTTATTCTTTCTCTGCAATGTGTTTTTGTCATTTGTAAAAGGGGCAGGACCTCTCTCAAGCTGTAGTAGCTTTTATTCATGTCTTCCACTTTCAAGTGTGAAGAAACATAAAATTGAATTGAGTGGAATTAAATTGAAATTGAAATGTCTCGCCTAGTTTCCTAGATGGTGCTCTTTCGTAGAGATGTGTGCGATATGGTTGTTGGGTGAATGGACACTAGATGGTGTTGGAGGCGCCACTGCTCCCCGCTTGGCTGCTGCGTGGGCTGCGCCGGCGCACCATTATCTCTCATTCTCCTGGATGGTCGCCGTACGTGTCCGATAGCGCTTGGTGGCTCGAGAGGCTGCCGCCAACCAAGCACGGCACCGGGCGGATCCCAAGTTGGTGCACGCCAAGGAAGCCACTGCTAAACGGGCTCAGTGAGAAGTGGACCCCCCGAGTGAACAGCGTTATGTAACAACGAAGTAACAAAATTATGTATCGGGAGCGCGATTGGCCACATTGCCTTGTTGTTTCCGTATCCTGATGGTTAAGACATTTTAAAAATTTTATAGCTATCCGCTAAGATGATCTGAATATGCCTTTATAAATGATCCACACTCATTTTTTTCTTGTCCGTTGGCTATGG